>JAQFYE010000171.1:0-50206 GCA_034694305.1 Protaphorura glebata | reverse complement strand
GTACCGAGTCAGTATAAAATTTCACATTTGACCTCGATGCAGTATGGCGATCCAGACATTTTAAAAATTTCTACGACTGGATTATTTTCAACGTGTTATGCGATGGCGGTGACGATGACGTCACCTCGATGCTATCTACCATATGATGGGGTAAATATCTGGTTGTAGATTTCGAATTTCAAAAACAAAATTCCTGCAAGTAAGAAATATCGAACTTTGCAATAAGGAAGCATACAAAAGCAAGGCAGTAGGTAAGGAATTCCAGTCCCACCAAAAATCAAATTAGAACAAAAGTTACTCCCATGAACAGGGAAAATGTGTTTTAAAGTTTGGACAATGGTTCTCTGTTATACGAGAAATTGAGGGCATAATCCAACTATTCCAAGCAATCCAGACCAAACGATAATGATAATTGTGGGAATGAATTCGACCATTGTACG
Organism: Protaphorura glebata; assembly: GCA_034694305.1. Lineage (NCBI taxonomy): Eukaryota > Metazoa > Arthropoda > Collembola > Poduromorpha > Onychiuridae > Protaphorura > Protaphorura glebata. The sequence continues at coordinate 49,766 of JAQFYE010000171.1, read as the reverse complement.
AAGCTCAAGGGTCATTTCAGCACAATGTAGCATGCTTTTGTAACATAAAAACACGGAGGGATGTCCAAATTTTCCACGTATGTATCAATTTTAGATTTTATACATACACGTACACGTAACGATTTCAATTCCTTCCTTTTCCTGGTAATTCTGGACGATACCAGTAAACTAAACTAAAGACAGAAACTGTCATTTGGACTTGTAACAAATAATGTCCAGGCCCGGTGGAAGTATGTTCACGTTCAACTGGACATAAAAATGACAAAACCAATGGAACAAAAACAATGGTTGACATGTTCGAATGACAAGTAAGACCAGTGTATTGATCTCCAACCCAGTTCCAGTTCTTTCCAAGGAATATTGACGAATATCTTCACAGAACAATACTTTTCTAGCTCAAATAGCTGTCTAGAAATAAAAAGAATAACTTAGCGGGAAGTACGGCACACTTTTTTTTATTTGATCTGGATAATGATACGCAAACCACAGGGGAGAATTATAAGAATCCAAGTTAAAATTAGAAGAATAATTACCGATTACGTATATTTTGCCGGAAAACTTGAAAAACTACGAAATTCGTCGAAGAAGAAAACAGAAATCACTTGAATAATTTATTATGCATACAATAATGGAGTACGCGTAATTTGGGGGAATGGAATGATCTTATAAATTAAAGATGACTCGTTGATCCTTTTTAAAACACGAACAGGTGCTACACCTGGAGTGGAATCAAATCCTCTTCTTCTCACCAATTACACTCATTCGGAATACTAAACTGAAGTACTTGGACTTGTCTCATAATCGGTTACGAACTCTACCACGTGACTCTCTTATCGGAAGCAGTTTGGAAACATTAGGACTGAGTTGGAACTCATTCGTAAATATACCAATTCGAGCTCTTGCTCAGGTTAGTATGATAAATTGTTAACGAAGTCTCGTAAAAAGATAAAAGCTTTAAGATCTACTCTCACGCCGAAACTCTCTTCGTGACAACCCAAAGTCTCAAAAGAAGTGTATTTTGTGTGGGGATAGATTTCAAGACGTCTAAAAAGACTGGACATATCACACAACTCGATTGAACATTTGGACAGCACAATGTTTGAGTCCATTTCTGGGCTTTTCTACCTCAATTTGTCCTCGAATCGACTCTCAACACTCCCTGACAGCACCTTCGCCAATCTGGCCACTCTCAGGGAACTCGATCTCTCAGGAAACTTTTTAAGAACAAACTTCAAGGTAAATTATGTCACTGTACTCTCTAGCACTTATCGCGCGGTGACAGAATGGCGATATTGTCTTCACGTCACACGTTCGTTCCCAGACCAAAAACGAACTTTTTCGTATATTTGTGTCAATTTTGTGGCCATATACAGGTTGCACATACAATGGACGTCTGATTATTCCCTTTTTGAACCTAACTTTGAAAACAATGGAATATTTTAATTAAAAATTAAAATTAAAATCCGAATATCTCGTTCTAAGTTATCGTTCTGCCTGACTTCGTGACTATTTATCCAAAATAATTCCCTTGTTGATATATTATTGGTCATAATTTAGTTGGTTGAACATAATGTTGCGAGTTCTTTCTCTATCGACTGTAACTGTGCTTTTGGTCTCACCGCTCTGCCTCTGGATCCGTCTTATTCAGGCTGTCCTTCTGTCGAACCAATTTCATTCTTGCATTTTGGGGGTTCGATAATAGCTTGCATTTTAAAATTTACTTCTTTGCCTGTATGGTCGAGTGAGGGGAGAATTTAGTCGAAAGTAGTGAAATAAAATTACAATTTTTTCATGCCAAAGTGAATGTAAACACGAGTAGTGGTAAAGCGACGGCATTCCAATGGCGGTGGCGGTAGAACCGACCTTTGACTTCCACCAGCAAAATGATTTCCTCCCGACTAAAAAACTCTGAAGTGCTTTGAGGAAGGAAATGTTTAATGAGACAAAATTGAGTCGAGTTTTCCAGACAAATTTTGTAGACTTTCTCCAGTTCAGCGGTGTGCATGCTTTCTCTTCCTCCACTCTCATGTGGCATTGGCATTATAAGCGTCTCTTTCTCTTTTTGCGTGTTACGGACAGTCCTAACGAAAATTAACTTCACTCATTCAGTTTACTTCTAAGTCAACAATTTAAATTATGAATTGGCTCATTATACACTATTTGAGAATTTAGTATAGCATTTGATAAATATGACTATAGCGTAATACGCAATATAGTTTTGATAAGAGGATAAAATAAGTGCTATAATTATCAAGCAAAGCATTTGTGTTTGAAGATTTTAATTAGATTTATTCCCTTTATTCCGTAGATATAGGAAATAACTCAGTTCAATCAATTATTATCTATATCTGGGGATATATCTGATCAAATTCCGTTGATCGTTTTCAAAACGGTATGTAGACGTCTTAGTGTACCAGTGATTGGCAGAATTACTGCGGAAACTGGTGGTCTATATGTTAGGCTCAAACCCCGAAAACGGCCATTGGCCGTTTTAAACGGCCAATGGGCGAAATGTTGGTACCGACCAAACCCCGATCAGGTTTCCCCAGATGGGGGGAAAGTCATGTCATTGAGTGTATTTACTCTATGTCAGGTTAGGTTAGGTTAGGTTAGGTTTAAAAACCTTAATGATCGTAATGATTTCGGGCTTTGGTCGTAGAACGGGGTTTGAGCCTAACATATATAAATGGTGGTTCTATAACGGGATGTGATCCCTTCTGAGTTCTGACAGTTCTGAATAAGTAATGTCGCAATCTGAGTCGGTATATTATAGGGTATCCGGGCAGGATCGGAACACCTCTGGGAGAAAGTGAGAGAAAGGAGATACGTTCAGTTGCCAAGTTCAAAATCTCGGAATTCTGTGGATGGACTGTGGTACTAGAATTTTATGAGGAATACGATTATACAAGGTTTGGTTCAATTGGACCATCTTAATAGAAATTTTAAGGCCCGGGACGTCCATAAAGATGTGTCTCCGTTCACTTTTTTCTAAAGGTGTTCCGATCCTGTTTGGATACTATTTATATTTACAAATTAACTTGCTTTCTCCGTCACCTATTTCTATCGATTGTCTCTAACATACCTGGGTACGAATACTATACAGTTTTGTGTCTATCGACAGGAACTTTTTCATTTTCTTCCCAAGTTGAAAGTTTTACGGCTCTCTGGGTGCGGAATCAAAGTCTTACCTTTTCTCCCACTTCCACATTTACTCTCCTTGGATCTGAGTTCCAATGGGATGAAGGAAATGAAAATGCAAAATTTGGGTTCACTCCCAAGACTTCGACACTTGGACTTGACCAGGAATGAACTGAGCAGTTCTAAACTCCCGAGCTGGACACCACTTTACAGTTTGGTCACGCTCAAACTGTCCAGCAACCCACTCAAGGGGTTAGTCGAGCCCATCATTTTAGTGCCTAATTTGTAACCCAGGAGGACCAACTGAAACTAAACTGGACCAACTCTCCTAACTCTTTTCAATAAATTCCCCTACACTTGTTTTGAGGGGACAAGTGTAATTTCACTTCTATTTTATTCAGGCTCACCAAAGATACATTCTACGGGCTTGGACGAATCGAAACTTTGGAGTTGATGGATTTGGGTCGTCTAGATAGGTTCGATTCGGATGTATTTTCTCACCAGGTCAACCTTCGCAGTTTGGCAGTCGAGACTTACCCAAATATTGAGAAATACAGATTTCGACTCGGTAAGAATTTCTGCAAACATTATTAGTCATTCCGGGATCCAGCAGCATCAAATGGTAATAGAATTTCTTAGCCAATTACACATCTCTTCATCTCAGCCAGAAATATTGCATTTTGTCCTAACCACCTTTCTCAATATTCTTCCATATTTTGGACAAATTATTTTATCTTTATTATTATATCCTTACATTACCTTTTATTCGTCGTGGGTGGTCAAAACCCGTTTCACACAACCGAAATTCTGTCAGTACAACCCGGTCGTCTGGAACGAGTTTGACTGAATAACGTTTTGTAGTATTATCGACAAGTAAATTCATTATTCAAGGAAGTGTTTTCAATGCTTGTCGGGTAAATAAGGGTTGAAATGAATTGCTAGGAACCATCCTTGCGAACCTGCCACACCTTGAGGAGCTCCGAGTGAAGATAGAAGAACAAACTCTGTCGGATCAATTGGTTGGAGGAATCCTCCCAAAGCTCCGCAAATTGACCATCACAGGACCCGGGCTTCGTAAAATTGAGCCTAATGCTTTGGAAGGACTTCAGAATTGTTTCCACGTAGACTTGACGATTACTCAGACCAGCATTGAAGAAGTTCCTCCAAGAGTTTTTGATTTGCTCCAGAGCACGGCTTGGGCGAGATTGGACCTGAGCTTCAACAAAATATCATCCCTTGACTGGGGATCTCTATATCCCAACAAAACAGTTTGGTTTAGCCGAGGAACCAAAACTTATGAAGGTGAGTGAGTCGTCTTCATGTATCCCTTATCTTGGATTGCACGTAAAAGTTCTTAATATTTTAAAAATGAGAATTACAAAACGTTAGGTACGACAGAGTCATGGTGAGACTGAATTTTTATGCGTCTTTTGGAATTTTAATATTTCAATATTCTTCTAAAGGAGAGGGCACACACCTTACGGGAAAATATGCGTTGTCGGAATTCGTTAAATTTTTGATATGTTGTAGCCCTTGCGATCTTGGACAACTTTTACGAACGTCATACCCCAAAAAGTCTAACCGTTTGGCACCTGGAAGACTTTCACTCTGCGGCATGTGTATTCCTAGCAGCAAAATTGTTAGCCTTTCGGGGATAGGACTTTTACAAAAGTTGTTCAGTATCGCAATGCTACAACATAACACAAATCCAGAGAATTCCAACTGCGATTTCCAGCGGCTCGCTTGCATAGCGTATGCCTGGGTTTGAGATGAACGACAGTTTTGCGGAGCGCATATTCCCAAAAATTCTATCCATTCCGGAGTCATAATTCGTGGTAAACCGAGATTCTGGAAGTTTTTATTTGTTTCAATCATTATAGGTGGACTTATTCTAGACGGAAACGAGTTCATTTGTGACTGCGACCTTGTCTGGGTCGGTGAATGGTTAAGACGTTGGCTTCGTGAAAGTTTCCAGTCTCATTCTACCGACAACATTCCACTTGTAAATGCAATGTATGAATCTATTCGAAGACCAACTTGTACGGACTCATCTGGACGTGTCATTCCACTCATTGACCTGTACTCTGACGTCATGTGTCATGCCAGTGCTCTGAGTCGCGATATATTATTACTGCCTCCATCTTTTATTTCTATCCTCATTGGATCACTTCTTCTCCTTATATTCGCCTTATTTACATAACATTTTATGAATCAGTTTTTATACATGATATTTTTTATTAACAACATTTTCTCATGATGTGTGTTGTGTTGTGTATGTTCGAATTCTTTGTTCCAGATAAAAAAGCTTAATTTTTCTAGTTAATCAAGGTGGGTAACGATTCCCGTGAAGTTGGGTTTCGGTTGAAAATTCGGATGAAACGGGAAATGGAACATTTTGATTGATTAATTGTTTAAGCCACTAGAAAACAACTAGGATAATGTTACTTTTCTCCAGTTCTGCGTGGAAAGTGCTCCTAGCTTTAAGTGCTCTTGACGGTGGGTCCAGAAATCGACCCAAAAACCCACCAATCCAAAGTTTAACTCTTGACTTTAGACCACCACCACAAATTGTTCCCATCCAATATAAGTTTCCAACGGAAGATACAGATACAAATCCACTTTCAGGGGCCACCTCTCCAGATTCTACTTAACATCCACAATAACAAACTTTCGACCCAATGTACCAGTGAGTTCGGTTCGGGTACTTGTGGGTTGCAGGTAATGAGTCAAACTAGTTTACAGCTAAATGACGCTTACGTTCTCGTGGTGCAGTGGAGCCGCCAGAATAGAATTTTCATTTAGCGACTCCTTGTAGAAAAATATCTGCAGTACTAGGGCACATACAACTAAGCAATGACAACTTACTTGGTATCTAATCACTGCAGTTAAATGTAAAGTTTGCTTGTGTAAATATTATCAAGGACTTCAAAATTTATGAGAACCAATTAGCAAACAAAAATACATATGAATGCATTTCCGAATAGACGCGACAATTGTAAACACAACTATCAAATGAAAATGATCAGACATTTACCACAGGAAATGAATAAAAAAAAATCGGTGCTGCCGCAGTGCAGTGGAATTATGGCCATATTCTGGCGCATTTTGTCTCCGGTCCAGATTTTTCTAAGCCTCTAAATCCATTAAACATTATCATTTTGTTTACCCTTGCTTTTTTTATGCGCCAAGATATTACTTCGAGATAAAATACGAATTACTCAAGTTCACAATTTTTTTTTGTTTGCTGTTTTATTTTACAAAGATAAACAAGTTATCTAACATACACTAATTAAATTGAGACAGGTATTTTTATTTGAGCCAAGTGCCTTCCGAACGTGACGTGTCAGATTTCTTTGCCGAATCTCTGGTAAACGGCTAGTTTATCCACGCGCAGCTATTACCAAATTGATAGCGGGCAGGACATATGCGAGTATGTAAAATGTGTCGGAAATCCAAATTTTGAAATATCAATACTGTGCACTATCCTATTAACAATTTGCAGTATGTACTCTGATAGAACCCGGTCTCCATTACAACCCGTGTACTTTCCCCTACTTTCTCCATGCACCCTAATGGAGAAACTGGTCAAAGCGGCTGACCAGTAGATGGATTTTTTTAATAGAACCCTGGGGTTCTAATAGAGTAAATACGGTACACACAATCTCATTTGGAATGTACAAAATAAATTGTTTAAGCGAAAGGAGCGAATCTACTATTCTAGAACAAATTAATGACTAGCAAGAGTTACCACGAACGGTGTAATAAACAGGCAAATGAAAATCGTTCAATCGCACTCAGCAACTGACATAAAAATCAATCATGTCAATTTTACTGCTATATAAGGCATCCATTACGCAGATTAACGTAGATTGGATTCAAAATTTTATAAAAAAGAATCCTTTATTACTGCGTTGGATAACTATAATTAAGATTTCAATCTCACAAACTAAAAATTAAACCCCAGCTATGGAATATGTAAAAGATATACCCATAACACAGATTATAAATATGGTTCGACTTGACAAGCTGTGTTCATCTTTTATGATGTCTACTTTTAAAGTTCAATATTCCCACTTTTGTAACACCTTCTATATCTGTACGTACATTTCTAAATAAAAGAGAGCTGTGATAATTATGACTTTGGTACCGCGGCTGGGAAATCAAATTATTTCATTTGGATCATACAATAATATCTTAATTCATACAATTTCAGAACTAATTATTCAATTCGACCAAGTCTGACCCGATCCGATCCGAATTTTGGTCAGGTCTTTTGACTGAATCCGATGCGGAACACTACTATGAAAGCTGGTGTAACAGAAACGTACTCTTAAAGCTCAGAAAGTACTCACACATACGGTACAACGGCTTTGACAATTTCATCAATTTCAGTACAACCAAAAATTGTTTGCACACTAAACTAGAATTCCATCAAAGCTCTACTCGTCGTGAGGGATAAGCCCAAACTTAAGTACTCCGATCAATTTTCTCAAGAGTTTACAAACACTTCTTAGTAATACCGAAACGATGTTAGCCTAGTACACCAGGTAGGCATTCAAATGTCATTTCTTATTTAACTGTAGTGTGGGCTAGCATACCTTTTTCGATTGCTTTGTACACACAAAATGTGTGTCATGAACATTAAACGACTATCATAACGTGCAAGTACAAAATCGAATAAATCGTGCACCGACCTACTCGTCAAGATTGTACATTTGGCCACATTCAACTTCTTCTACATGAAAAGGTGACTCGCAGACTTGTAAAGAAGTCGTTTCCCATGTAAATTTAAATAGACTAAAAAATCAGCCTGAGATGCTATATGCAATATAAAATTCCAATTCCCTATATTTTATTTTTGGTATGATTCGTACGAGGTTAAAATTGAGTCTTTTATTTTAGAAAAATCAGTTTCCTTGATTTAGTGAAAATAAGAATTGATTCTGTATAGGCATGTGGCCGGTGCGAATGCGACTAGTATATCTCCGTAGGGCACACTTTGATGAAAACCCCAAAAAGTTCGAACCCACACTAAAGTCGAACAAAGGCAAACATTAAACTATCAGTATATACTTCATAGAAAAAGTTATCGTTTAAAACCAAAGTTAAAATCAACTATGCGAGAAAGTGAAATAGTAAGGTAAGGAGCGTGCATTGGCATAGTGCATATGAGAGAATCCTACATACATAGTCTCGGGACTCCCCATGCAGAAAATGAGAGAGAAAAACTTTGTAATTGGAAATTTAAATTCTCAACTTTCTCAGTTTTCCCTTTGACCAACTTTTCCATATCCCACACTGTTTGAACGAAAGAGGACTTCTGGTTCTGGAGTATGTTCGTACGTACGATTAAATACCTACCTAAGTTCGTATCCTCTTTACAGTCTTACTGATTAGTCTTGTGGGATTCATTTTAAATTAGAACACCCCACTTTTCCCACCGGCAGGTTAATCAGTTCCCCTAAAAGGTAGTAAATCTCATTAGTTTGGAATCGACTAATTATACGTATGTACGTTTCATATAACGCACGTGCGTTCCCTTCATCTACAGACTTCTCTCCTTTGATTTGCCATTCTTTACTTAGGACGCCGCCTTCTTTGTTTTTAAATTTCTAGTGTTTGATTTTCACTGTTTTTTCTAGTAATAATTTATTTAAATTATTGTTTGAAATTATGAATTGTATTTTCTGTTAAATTTGAAATACTTATATTTTTAGTGCATTCTGTGATATTTATAACACCAAGCCATTGAAAAATGGGTGCAAGTTGTGAACATGGGCTTTTATTTTTAATCCAGGATTAGGTTGAGGTTGAAACGGTGGTGAAATCTTTAATAACCTGGCCCACTCCAGCCCATGGGTTGAGTTTGAGTGAAAGTCGTGTCATTATGGGCTAGATTAATGATCACATTTTGGCCCAAGCCATCCTGAGTGTGGTTTCCTTCCCCATTCCATTAATCGCATCTGGTTCTTGTCAAGGATGGAATTCAGAATTCAAATGCTGTTTGGAATCAATGGGGAAGTCTAAGTAAGTCTAAGTCACAGCCAAGCCAACCTACTACTTTAGTTTTCGAAAAACTTTTACTGCTTGGCCCTACTTCTTCAGATTTGGTGAAAGTCTTTACTTTCTCCGACCCTCAGTCGCTACGACCTCTCCAGATTTACTGGTGTCAAAAGGTGGGAAAGCTCTCATATCATTTTCATATAAGGATGAGCTACTACTCTAACAAGGAACAGGTTTCGGGTGTCAATAGAAATTCAGATTTATCCTTGGAGAGAGCACAAACCTTATGGGAAAAAGTACGCGGTTGAAAGTCGCTGGAATTTTATATGTTGTAGCTAGTGCCACCTTGACAAAACTTTTGCGAAGGTCCTACCCCCAAAAGTCTAACTGTTTGGCCGCGAGAAATACACAAGTGGGCATCTAAGGTGTTAGCTAGTGACTTTTACTTTCGCTTTAACTTGCTTCCATCTCACATGCCCGCTAATGTATTTCTATCGGCCAAACGGTTAGACTTTTGGGGGCAGGAGCTTCACTAAAGTTGTTCATGGTGGCACTAGCTAGCTGCAACATATAAAATTCCAGCGAATTCCAACGGCGTACTTTTCCCATAAGGTTTGTGCTCCCTTTTTTTCAGGATCCGGTTGCTCAAATGTAGCAATGAGTATTGAAATCTATCGAGTAGACAGTGTATGTGGTACATGCAGAGAATGTTTCAAATAATTGTGAATAATAATTTGATTCCTGTCAATTTAATCTTCGAACTCTTAATCAGGACACCTGAAACGTGCCCCCGTGAAGAATGTAGCCTGAACTACTTTTATTTTACAACCTGGAAATATCCCTTGTGAGTCTCATATTCTAACATTCTGCTAAAGAAGTCCTATCAACGGTCGCCGTGCTCCTTCGCTTTGCAAATGAGGAAACTTCATGACAAATGTTCAAAGTAAAAGCACTGCCCCAATGATTCCCTCTCTCCAAAGATCTTATCTACTTAAGTATCTTTCTTTGACTTTGAGTAAAAAACACTCGCGGAACGTTTTTTATCCATGTGTGTGCCACGTTCTCCAAATGGTCGACAACATGTGCAAACAGTCTTTTAATTAAGTTCCTCCCCATGAAACGGCTGGGACTTAGTTTCTCTTACAGTTTCAGATGGCACATATCCATATGGTCACTGACCTAGATTCCTACGCAAAAAATTTAGGTCTGGACTTCGGCTAAACGCGTATGTGAGATCTATCGAATTTGACTTTAATGTGACCCGATTATCTCCTAGTGGTTCCTTTTATTCATTCTACGCGTACCTCCAGGCAACTCCTGGTATCTATGTTACAGATAAAATCCAAAATCCGTTAAAACTGGAATTCCCTAGTTAAAACTGAAGTATCAACGTTTTTTTAGCGAGAAAGTCGGATTATTGGAGTTGGTGGTGGTTCAAGTACAACAGTTCGACGTCAAAAATTGTGATATAATAAATGTTAAAACAGAAAAAGTTAAAACTTTATGGTCCAAGGAAGATCTGAGTGAACTTAACGAATTCGACAGCATTCGTGACAAACGATATCGAATAATCCTCCTATATTCCCTTAATTACAGGATCTAGGTTGCATAAGGCAAGAAGCGTTAGAAAATTGTCTTTTGTAAAAAGATCTCTTCTTTCCTTGCCAAACTTTTATCATTTGTATTCATGACTGACTATTCGTAGTCGTAGTGATGTCGTTCCTCGTTGAAGAGAAGAGGTTCATTAGCTTAAGACTAAAATTCATCATCCTAAAGATCTATCCTCACCCTCCCTATATAGGTTCCTTATAGTACTCCCAAAGGATGTGATAAAACTTTAATTCGATTACAAATAATGAAACCTGAGCTCAGCTCCCACAAATCTCAAGCTTAAGGTTCGCATTTTAATAATTCTTACAAGTTGAGTCATGGCCGTGTCATGAGTCACGGTATTTTGGATACCGAAAATTGAGTGTTTCAACCAAAAGTGTACGTGTTAGAGTCATCTATCATTTTCTGGTCAAATTATGGATTTATTATTTGGGCCATTTTAATCAAACTTGAGTAAGCGGAATCTTAAGACAATCTATTATTTACGCGAACAGTCTTACGTTGAACTTGAGTGATAAGGCACGACTAATACTACACACAAGACTACATAATCGTGTCACAATGCGAACTGACGTTATTGCTACGACTTGCCAATTAGGTACTGCTCGTTGAAGTCAAGTGACGTGAATAATTATTTCCTAGCCGTTTGTTGATGAGCAATTATGGAGCTCCTACAGTGCCGAAATTCATGACTGCAACATAGAAATTATACATATTTCGGTCTTTTAACTATTTTTCTATTGAAAGTGAAAGAAGTGACTAAAGATAAGCTAAGACGACGAAATCAGATAGTAGAAAATAGAATAAATAGAATACACCTTTTGCTTGGTGACAAGAAAACGCGTTCTTGCTGCATTTGTTCTCCATTTATAAAAGCGCCTGCAGAGTGACAGCTCAATTTGAGTCAATGTCATTTACACTGGCAAAACCCAGGGAAAAGCTTCAGAGGACTTCCAGGTGTCTTTCAAAATAGGAAGAGAAGAATACTCCCGGAAGTTTGTGAAAGAAGACGACGAAATCGACTACGACATGCAACGCCTGAGATGGGGTTGACATTGACATGTCTGGTCCTATGAATGAACATGGTTCTTTATCGTTATCTTTGAATTGAATGAAGGCTTAATTGAACCGTTTAGGATTGTTCTGATGAATTAAGGAATAATTATTGTATTCACGCCAGACAGACCAACTGGTGCAGGTTCAAACTGCTGTGATTTATTGATGTTTGAGTCACAAAATTAATTACTATATTATCAAGACAATGTCATACATGTGAAGAAGTCCTAAAGTAAATTTTGAACTACTGAATTGGAAGTTGATAGTGTATACAATAATTGCAAAAATTGGCGACATGTTTTGTGGAATGTTGATTTCGGTCAGGAACGCGTATTGAAGTCTTTCTATCGGTAATCAGTAATTAAAAAATATTTCAAAAAAATATTTTAAAACGATAAAAAATAATCTTTGAGATTTGGAACATTTGAAGATTTATGTCTTCAAATGCCACGCCAGCAAAAATGTCGACTTTCTCCAAACCGGCCGAACAACAATTTAAAAATTCCATCAAAATATAGAAAAAAGATCACAGGTTTAAAAAAAAGTTATTTTGGACGTGTTATAGACGATTCGCTGTTCAAAAATCTGTTTTTCCAGCCAATTTTTACTTAAACGCGCGTCAACGCCGCTGCGCACATCGGATTTTCAAGCAGAATACCTTCCTAGATCTTTCGTAAGATTCTCTACGAAATGCATATCTCACTTGTTGTCCGACTACCCCTGATTGGGTTGCCGAGGGGGGAGGGGGGGGCACGTGCCATCCTGTACGTTCCTGTGAATATGTATTTCTACGTACAGTCGTTAGAGGTAGTGAAGTAAGCTGCATTGAATTTTACTTTCTTCTTCAACTTTTCCAACAAATTCTTGCAAAAATGGACGCTTGTCACTTGAAAATGATGAATAATGACAAACATTCCCAATCCTTTCAAACGTTTCATTCTAAGGATTTCATTGTTGACACACTAGGCAAGGAAAACGGACGACGGATTTGCATAATGGCAGCAGATACTTACAAAACCATGCCATGTCCAGCAAATTTATTCCAGGGAATGTCATGAAACCATATTGGATATGGACAATCCGTGCTCTTCTATTCTATTGAAAAATTCCTCCCTTCTCTCCCCCCCCCCACTTCTAAGTATTTACACTGCGCTAAGCTGGAACTCCAAATCGTGGACACCAAAATCGATGAACCGTTACAGGAATGTTAAAAATGAAAATTCTATGCGATTTGATAAAAGATGTCCAGAAAATATTTTGTAATTTATTAGGAATGTGAACGCGCGGGCTGTTCATTCTAGCCCAGCCGTCTTCTGGTAAGTTTATTACCGAGTAGTTTCAACTCTATTTTTATTTTTGTAGATAGGATCACAGAGTACCCGGCTGGAGGCCATAGTTCTAAAATATGTGACCAAACCGAGGATAAGAGGTTAGAGTCAGATATTTCATCCTGCTCCGGGTTCCTTCGTGTACGTACACCCATTCCATGCTGGGAAAGATTGGATGAGTTTACTTTGGGACATAGATACAAATAAATGTCGTGTCCTTTCCTCGTGTACAATTTCTCCTATCTGATTCTTCGTCTGTGTCTGTTAGGTTTTGGCGTGGACCATGCGGTGTGGTCGGCTGCGAAATCGACCAACTGACTGCACTGCAATGAAGAAGACCCGCCTTGTTATCATCATTGCAGAAAGGAACCGTAACGTAAAGTCTGTTTTGGGTTCTCAGTAGTTTCATCTCGTATGTACAGGGTGGCTAATAAGTATTTCCACTTTTACGTTCTCGTTGGGATTAACTACAAGTTGCCAAATATCGCTGCACAATCAGCCAGGGGATGTAAACCAGACAAAAGCACTGGGGGTTATACTTTGGACTCCTTATCTATCCATAGTTTTGTGATGACGGAGTTCATATATCACACGTTCTTAGTCAAATGATTGCCTATCTTCTATATCTACGAAGGAGAAAGCCCCAAACCCTGCTGTGTTAATTCATATTTGGATGATGGATTTAATCAGAGCGAACGCTTTTGTTTGGAGTTGCAATGTCAATCCGAATGCATTGCAAATGTCAATAATGTTTTCCATAGTAGTAAACGAGCAGTTATGGTGTCCTGACGCGGATACTATATGTCCTGGGTCATATTCGCAATGAGTACACAGAAAATATTTGTCGGAAAACCCGTACATGTTCACAGCGTCGAAAATTTATTATATTTAATAAAAACCATTCCCACGCTCAACTTATAGATTTGAAACTCCAGACCGAAATCCCTTCAAAGTAACTATGTTCATTTATTGTGATCCACCCTGTACTTGTACTTTCAGTAATAGTATTTTCTGTGCGTTTATAGAAAGAGATACCCTGGTTTCCTTTCAGCCGAAATTTGTGCGTGATTGGATAGGAGAAATCAGATGTGGAAACCCGAGTTTGAGGAAAATAATAACAATGCAGGGCAGTGGTGGAAGTTGGAGTTTACGGACGTGATCTCCTTCAGGAATTTTATTCGCTTCAACTCTCATGGGTTTTCTCCTGTATTTTTTCTGCTCATCTCTTGGGTTTGGTCCGTGGTGAGTAGATTGTTTGCAGAGAAAATGGGCTTTCTCCAAGGTAAGATAAGGCTGGGCTAGCCGCATCTGACTGGATCTATGACTCACCTTGTTTAATAAATGAAAATAGTAAGACACAGATTTTTCAAGAATTGAAGAACTCATGGAAGGAAGCAGCTGGGAGAAATTGAAACAGGAACGAAACCGGGTCAAATTGGAGCAGAAACAATAACTTCTTTAGAAGAGAGATAATGGTTATTTCTGGGAAGACGTAAAATTACGGTTGAAATCAATATTTAAAGGAAAGATCACTATAGATTGATAGATGACTGGATGAAGCTATTTAATTCCACAATTTAGAAATTGCAGGCTCGAAAACTTTTTCATTGTTCAAATTATTACACTCTGAATGACTATAAACCCACAATCTGAAACAAAATATTATTGCATAAAGCGTTACAGTTAATAGTTTTGGTAGTCAAGAATTTTGGATAAACAATTTTGTGTTTGTAATAAACAATATTTTAAAGTTCGTAATTTGTTTCACTTAATACGTAGTGTTGAGTCTTTTGGTAGGCAATTTCTAGAAAACTAAAAACCACAGAGTGATGATGAGTGGTGTTTTGGACTCCTCCAACGAATCCTGAGTCCTTGTTTTTTAAAAACTGTCGAAACTGTGGTCTAGAAAAATAATATTAATTATTTTCCGAAATGAAAAATTCTCAAGTAGTTGCATTAGTGAAAAAATTCAAGTGAGATTTTAAAATACTGAACGTACGACGTTTTTCGAAATTCCATAAACAAGGCCTTTGTGAACTAATCTGCTAGAGAATGATAACCATCGCTGGTTAAAATTTTGATCCGAATTCTTTATTTTGGCAAGTCAATAAAAGCTTTATTATTCTCTGAGCAAATTAAATATACCCAAAAATTTGCCATGTTTGCTGTGAGCGATTTCCTTACGAAATTATCAAAATTCTGCGGTATCGGATCAAAAATCCAATTATTCATGTTTGGCCTTATACCAAGAAATAATTTGTCGAAAAGAAACAACGTCATAAGTAACTCCACTTCAAGGCAAAGCCAACGCATAGAAACTACTACTTTCTAATTAACGGCTAAATAGACAAATTCCTTGGCGAATAGATTTGAGAAAATTGAGCCAGGATAATTAAATTCTTGTTCTTAATTATTGTGAAAATTTATTAAATCATATAGTCCGGAAAATATGCTTTTACCAGTTCAGCTCAATATTTGTAGTTCGCCCCTTCGATGAAAATTCACTCATGCTGCATCAATTCTTAGATTCTTTGACTTTCTTGTCACACTGAAATATATTCTAAACAGAATCTCAGAACAGGTGAATCCCCAGGCAATAAACCTGGTAAAAGTATATGGCACCTCGTCTCAAAAATTCCATACCCAGTTTTTATCTAGATCTGAACCAAAAGAAATTCTCATCAATATTCTCGCCACGAATAATAAAAATGGAGTGTATAAGATTCTCAGAATTCCAAGTTTGAGTTCAAAACCCAACAAGACTGCGCTTGTCAACTCACAGCGTTGGAATATAGAGTCAAACAAGGCAACAAAATCATGAAATTTTTATTTCCTCAACGTCTAATGATTTAGAATATAATGAATGAATGAAATTTATACTAGGATCTATGTCGTCCCGTCACGGTTGCGCCACAGAAGGGCGAGCGAAGCGAAGCGTGCAGTCCATTCTTTCACGTGTATAGTGTTCCCTAACTATTCGCCCTTATTATGTTTCGAATATTATAAAATAGTAATATATAATAGTAATAATATAATAGTCTTCCCATTATTCGTTAGTTTACTTCAGTTTGGAAATATTCAGGATCATCAGCGAGAGAATTTGTGACAAAATTGCGACAAAATGCAATGAGGTGGATATGTTCGTCTTGTTGACAAACAAATAAGGTTGCGCAGCCACGGGAGTTTTGCGACAAAATACAATAAAGTGGAATATGTCCGCCTTGCTACCACCCAAATATTGATGGGTTGGCAAGGAAGTTCACATTGTTGACGAACAGGAGTTTTCAGACAAACTTCGGACAAACTTGCGACAAAATGCAATCATGTCGACTATGTCCACCCTTGTCAGCATCCAAATATTGTTGGGTTGGCAAGGGAGTTCGTATTGTTGACGAACAGGAGTTTTCAGACAAACTTCAGACAAACTTCCGACAAAATGCAATCAAGTGGAATATAAGTGCTTCGCTACGCTACACTCACATCGTTCGCTACACTTCGCTCGCCCAACAATGTTACAAGCTATACACGTCTCATTTCTTTCGAACATAAACGCAAATGCAAATGAACGGTCTTTCGGCTAGCTGCCCGAGGGCAGGAAGAGTAACTAATTGTTACATACTACCTCGATTATTCTGTATGACAAATAGTCAATTGATAATTTTCTAGGTCATTGTATAATCGGATCAAATGCACTTATTTGTCACACATTCAACAGTTTACATAACACAAACATCAAAAGACGTTAAGAATTGATTCCAGCAATACTGAAACTCTGTATATACTAACCCTGTATATAATGGATCGGAAGACTCATCTCCTTGTTATATTACATTAGCAATATTAATCCGTAGATTTTAGCCTGTAGTTGACTTTGTTTTGGTTTTAACTTTCTTTTATCAGGTTCATGACAGTGGTTCTTCAGAAATATGTGGACCTGAGCGTAGATCTCAGAACATTAAGAGCCATCCGAGTGCTTCGACCTCTAAAACTCGTTTCCGGAATACCGAGTACAATTTTTTTCATTTTCTAGTCTTAGTTTTAAACGTAGAATTTATTTAGAAATATATTTTTTTAGTACTGGAATAGTTATTATTTCTTTCAATTATTCTTTAGAAAAAATCTAGATCTTGAAATTTTCTTTTGTGATTTCTTGACGTACTTTCGTCGAATCTATATTGTGTAGAATACAGAATGCACCTCTAATTTGTACAATTGGCAATACTTAATTACTGTACTTTTCTAATTACTGTACTTTTCTTTGAAAATAAGATATGGAAGGAGTGCTATGTATTGATTTTCATTTAATATTAATGTCGAAATCGTGTTAGGAATTTGTTTGATTATTATTTGATTATGATGGATGATGATTTGGATTGATTAAATGACAAAAAACTTTTGTGGTGAAACAGGTTTGCAGGTCGTCCTGAAGTCGATAATAAAAGCAATGGCTCCGCTGCTTCAGATTGGCTTATTGGTTCTCTTCGCCATTATTATATTCGCTATAATCGGTTTAGAATTTTACTGCGGCGCATTACACAGAACATGTTACAGCCTTGAAGATCTAGGTGGGTATTACCGGATTTAATTAATTGTAATTTTATCTTCTTTCATTTTGCTTTGTATGATTAAGGTTTCAGGGAGTTGGTTTCCATTTCATCTCCCTAGTTGTGTTGTGTGTAGAGTTCCCTTCTCTACGTCTGCGTAGAGGCTCAATTGTCATGTATCCGTGATCTTAAAATAGGTTAGACGGGGCCAAGAATTAGTACCCACACTGTATTGTGCATTAGCTATGTCTTTCTAAAGATATTTGGCGACATATCTTTTGTCGAGTGGTGTTTCAAAATTTATATTTGTGTAAATCATTGAACAGATGAGATAGTAGAAGAAGGGCTCCTTCCAGCTCCTTGTTACTCCGATAATGAGAAGGACAGAAAGTGGGGAGCATACGTGTGTGATGGAAACAAATCCATGTGTATGGACAAATGGATAGGTCCGAATAACGGAATCACTTCCTTCGACAACATTGGGTTTGCCATGCTCACTGTCTTCCAGTGCATCACTATGGAAGGATGGACAAACATCCTTTACTGGGTACGCATTTTGAAATCTATTCTTACAATATGCTTTCTATTACATACTGTCTTCGTATGTCCTCTATTACAACCCCGGGGTTCTATTAAAGAAATCCAGGTCAGTCGCTTTCTCCACTTTCTCCATTAGGGTGCATGGAGAAAGTAGAAAAATTACTCGGATTGTATTGGAGTCGGGGTTCTATCAGAGCCCTTCTCTCTCCTCCTAAACTACGGCAACATTTTCATGAATGATAGCTCGTAATTTTTCGGTAGACCACTATGCAGATTATAGGATATATGTCAGATGTTGATCTGACGTTTCACCCTCAACCTGGACAGGTGACCTCTCGGAGGTTATGTTTGCGTACGGCCGAGTGATATATCAAGGGGATTCCAAGAAGTCTTATCATATTGACCTTTGGCCTTAATCTCTGACCTGGTCACTAATAATGCGGGAGGCTTTGTGGGTGTGTGTGTGTGTCCTCTATCTCCTCCTAAACTACGTGACAAATTTTAATGAATGACAGCATCGTCGGGTCGTCGTAGGGGAACGACGTAAGCAGTAGAAACCCACCCGAATGGCGGGGATTGCCTGTTCGTAATACCGTATTACAATGCACTAAATTGAAGGCCCCAAAGTGTCGAAATTCCTGGCGACAGGTCGAACTCCATAGGAAATCATAGGAAACGATTACGAAAATTTGGTAAAGTTTGTACGAGGAATGTATCGAAAACTTTGTTGTCAGAGAATATACTTTTTGGCATGAACGTTTAGGCCGATCTCTGAGTTGCACGTGTGAATAATCTCGTTCTGTCTGCCAGCAAACTCTAGATTAGTGATTAGCGTAAAACCGCTAAAACCGACATGATGGCGTTTACAAAATATCCTCTCTATATTCAGCATTCTTTTTTCCTGTATTACTTGTTTAAAGTAAAATTGTTGATCCTAATTTTAAAAATATCACGGCAGATGTGATTGTACTCATTTGTTTCCATTTGTTGAGCCGCAACAGCTGCAGGCAATTAAAAATTTATATAAAGAGTGTCACAGAATTCACAAGAGGAATTACGATTTAAAAGCGCGCCGTCTAGCTTCAAAGGGAATGGGACAACATAGATTCTCCTTTAATTATTTGTGTGTATTTGTTGCAGACCAATGATGCTCTGGGGAGCATGTTTAACTGGATTTACTTTGTGCCTCTCATTGTGCTCGGATCTTTCTTCATGCTCAATCTCGTTCTCGGTGTTCTTTCCGGGTAAGAGTAAAAGAGATAGCGATTGAGGGTCGCGTTAACAATTCATGAGAGTTACTTTCTACCCTATCTGTTTGTTTCGTGAGAATGTTCGCATTCCCTGTTCCATTTACGACGCACCGTCTGATGTATACTTTGTTCTCGGACATCTCATTCCCGACTACTTCAATTTTTAAATTGAGACTTGATCTATCTCGTCCGTCATCTTAGAAGTCCTGCATGGTTGCTGTTGTGTTTCTGAGGAAAAATTCGCAATGATCTTTTCCTGTAGAGACTCAGTTTCAAAATTGAAGAGATTTTTACATTTCATGCCAATTTGTTCAAGGTTTTGTGGATTTTGTTTATTAGGCAAAAGCCAAGCAAATCTGAGCTCAAGGGCTAGCTATAATTCCTTCTTTTTCCTCAAAATCGACAGAAATTGGGTTTTTAGTGTAATTTAAAAAAAAACGTAAAACTCGATTTTTTCAGAAAACGTTTAGTTTTTGAGTCATGGTGCTCACAAGGTTTCATATTCCTTGTATGTTTGATGACCGGCCTTTATGTGTTACCCGGTGAATCCGGAAGCCCCGGAAAACGGTAATTCTTATGTGTTGTGTGTCTGGTTGTAGTGAATTTGCCAAAGAAAGAGAGCGAGTGGAGAACCGCCAAGCTTTCATTAAACTCCGACGCCAGCAACAATTAGAACGTGAATTGAACGGTTACGTTGAATGGATTTGTAAGGCTGAAGAAGTCATTCTAGCTGAGGAGAGAACTTCTGAGGAAGAAAAGATGCGAATTATGGAAGCTCGGAGGAGAGCAGCTGCCAAAAGAAAAAAATTAAAAGCACTAGGAAAGAGTCGAAGTACAGACACGGAAGAGGAGGATGAAACCGAAGACGTCGATGATGGTAAATTATACTAGGCCAGTTCAATATGAACTATTCATTTTGTAGAGGGTGGACCAAAATTACTTTTCACACTTTGTGTTGTTTTTACCCCAGCCGTAAAAATCTCAGTACCAATGGAGAACCGTAATATACAATTAGAAGTGACCAGCATGATACATAGAACATGGACAGGTCTTACTTGAAAACCCTATAAAAGCAATCAATGATAAGTCGTAAGGTTTAATAAACCCTTCTAGGCCACCAACCATGGGGACACTTGAGAATTAAATAAATTGCAACAAGAGCATGTGGCACAAAGGCGACTGACAGTCGGAACAGAAATAAGAAAATAAAAGACTGCAACTGACCGTTGAGAGGAATAGTATATTGAAAGGAAGGTTGAAGCCAGTCAGAGTGCAATTGCTCACAAAACCTTATGGTTCCCAAATAAACAGACTTCATTTATAAAACACTTGTGGTTTCATTAGCGGTGATTACCGATGTTCAAATAGCAAAAGCAAAATGTCTGAGCCAGAAGTCAATCTTCGTCGATCATCTACCCTGAAAGTAGCTGAGATCCTCTTGTCATACCTACAAAGTTTAAAACCAGTCAGAACATTACACAACCTCATGTTTCCCTAATAAACAAACTTCAGTTAAAACAAATACTTGTGGTCTCAATGATTTAAGTTTGTGTCGACCATGTTTAAGTAAGACATTGTCCTAACCAGAAGTCAATCTTCATCGACCATCCACCCTGAGAGTTGCTAAAATCCCTTGGTCAGTTTCAGACCAGGGAGGATTCAATAGGTAACAAAACCTTTTAAATAACAAAGTATCTGAACCGAATGTCAACAATTGCTGACCAACGAACTGAAGCTATGGGTCACTGTTCATATATAGCAAGTTTCAGGTGAATCAGATGAGAACTGTGACTGCTAGAGTGACGACACATACACACAATATGACCATTGTATATCTCAATAGTAGTACCGCCTTTCAAAATAAAGAAGTTCACCTTTCTGCGAGCTTTTCCAACTTGACATCTGGAGGTAATCCAGCAAGTCAGAAAGTAGGGACTACCACAAATAACACAAGTCTTGGCTTCCCCTTCATAACAACTGACCATTAAACACATTCCAGGGTTATTTAGGAATAGTTCACTCGATAAACATTCATTCTATCATCGGCAATCGTTCGCTCGGTCACCGTTTACTCGATAACCGTTAACTCGATAATGGTTAACTCGATAGCCGTTAACTTGATAACCTCCCAATCAGTTGCGCTTAGTTTTATTGATCGTGTGCATGACATACTCTATCGTATTGGTCACTTTAAAACCGTCAATTTTGTGTTTCCAAAAGTTGAAAAATTTGAGCATCCGATTCTCGAGTTAGTGAAAGCCATGCAAAGTGTGAAAGATATTCTGGTCCACCCTGTACAATATATGCAAAAACGTTTAATCGAATTAAGTTACATGAAATTTTAGAGGTTAACAAAAATGATAAGTGTTCGGATTATGTCTTCTTCTTCCTCCCGCATTTAGTTCCTCTCAAGAAGAAATCAAAAGGTGATTGGTCTGTGCATCAACAGCGTTCGATCAGTTTTCTTTCCATCGTTTGTGGAGTGTTGAAACACATTGTACTTGTACTTGTAGCAACAACGTAGCTATTATAGTGAGTTATAAGCACATAATACGTAGTTGTGCAGCAGCGCTATAGGTTGTAGTGGACTGCAGTTAATTGCATTCATTTATAGCTAACTTTCAAATCTTTTATTTCAACAAATAGACTTGTCTGTATTGCTTGCCTGCATAAAGTATGGTTTTTAAAGAGAGGAACAATGTTCGGGCTCTTTGCCTTTGAGCGTTTCACAACTTTTATGTGATAGGGTCATTAACTCTAATTGGCTAGAAAATGAAAATGCTCCTAGTTCCGGAAAAGGTAGAAATACAAATACCGCTCTTTTGAAAATAGCTGCAATCCATAAAACAAACTTAGTTGCCATATCTTAAACGGAGTGGAAATCTTTCCTTCTTTGGACAGTTACGACGCAACAATTCACTGGATATTTGTGTCTATTAAGGAACCGTGAATATTTCTCTATTTGAATCCAATGTGAGCGAGCTTTAGGAAGTCTGAAATGCCTAAAAGAAGTTAACTAAGGTTAATATGCCAAGATCAAAAAAGGAACAGGAATTCGATATTAATATCAAATGATTTCAGTCTGATGTGTTCGCCTTTTATTATGCCTTCTGAATAGTTTAGACAAAACACTCAAGGCTCAACGTTTATTGATGCTCAATAATAATCATTACCACTTATCAAAAATTACCTGTATCATCAAATCACTGCAAGATTAAACTTGTATCGTCTGCATCTGACGCATTTGTTTGTTTTTGGTATGAGCCGTTCAGTTGCTGGTATTGACAAGTACCGCGAATAGTCTTTAAATGTAGAACAATTTATTTGATTTGGTGATTTGTAGTCGTAGCCTTTAGTCGAATGCTTAATTTTTCCAAACATGTAGAGCTTTGATTTGTTTTGATCGTAGGATTTCCTCGTGCAGCTTATCTCAAGTCAAAAGTTCGAAATCAAGGAGCTTGTCGGAGGTTTTGGCGGGCAGAGAAACGTCTACGATTCTGGATCCGACACACGGTCAAACAGCAGTGGTTCTACTGGTTCGTCATTGTGCTCGTCTTCTTAAACACTGCCTGTGTCGCCGTCGAACATTATGGTCAGCCTGATTGGCTTAATGATTTTGGCTGTAAGTTTTCCCCGGAAATAACTTGAAATTGCTGTTTCCCAAAGTCAGTCAGGCACATTAATTGTCTGGGTACTCTGTTACCCAGAGATATGGATCAATTTGAAAAATTTTGAAATTCCGATAAATTCTAAAAAGTGTGATTCAAGTTTTACCAACGGTGCAAGAAAGGTATTTTCTAGGTACTAAGAGTTGGTTTGACCTGAATTTCATACGTACGCGGAGATAGTGCGAATAAGAGTATCATGCTTCGGCCAATTTTGCGTCCGCTTACTTACCTAATATGCTCGATTTTCTGGCAAGTTCGCAGTTAGTTAACTAACTAGTTCTGTATCTAGTTTCCTGCGAATCCCGCCTGAAGTTGTTTTTACGGGAAAAATTCTAGTATGCAATGGAAGCCCAAATAGTTGTGCGGTTAGTATTTGGCCGACTTTGGGAAATAACTAGGAATTATGATTGTATGCTCGGTATATCTCTCTTTAACTTTTTGTGAAAATAGATTTTGCCGAGTATGGTTTTCTGGGTCTCTTCGTGTTTGAGATGTTGATCAAATTATATGCCTTGGGTCCACGCATTTACTTTGAGTCCTCATTCAACCGGTTTGACTCAGTAGTTATATCTGGGTCCATTTTCGAAGTCATATGGTCTGAATTTAACCCTGAGACTTCCTTCGGTATCTCTGTTCTTCGGGCACTTCGCCTTCTTCGTATTTTCAAAGTGACCAAATATTGGTCCTCCTTAAGGAACCTCGTCATCTCCTTATTGAGTTCCATGCGCTCCATTATCTCTCTCCTGTTCCTTCTTTTCCTCTTCATCCTCATTTTCGCACTCCTCGGAATGCAACTCTTTGGTGGACAATTCAACGAAGTTGATCCTGGGAAAGGAACTCCGCCGACCAACTTTGACTCTTTCCCAATTGCGCTCCTCACTGTATTTCAGGTTAGACGAGTTATTTTCTTGTATCCTAATGTGTTTTTTGTGTCATGTTCTCTCATCTATTACTTCTAAC
The DNA here is from genome assembly GCA_034694305.1 of Protaphorura glebata. Taxonomy (NCBI): domain Eukaryota; kingdom Metazoa; phylum Arthropoda; class Collembola; order Poduromorpha; family Onychiuridae; genus Protaphorura; species Protaphorura glebata. The sequence goes on along the minus strand of JAQFYE010000171.1, from coordinate 25,668 downwards.
CCTACGTTACTTCCCGGACAGGGCTCCCAGTCCCGGGTTTCAATCCCGGTGTATTACCCGTACAATACGCTAAAAATTCTCTCCTATGACCATCTCCTTTACGTTACCCACCCCTAAATAGTCAAATAAACCGCGCAAGCGCTTTCTGAGAATGTGGATCGCTCTAAGAGAAGATAGAGAGAGAAGGGAAATTTGAAAGAGAGCAGAGCAGAGAATTGGTGGAAGAGTAAAGAAGAGAGATTGGAAAAAGAATAGCGAGAGAAGAGAGATAGAAAAGAGCTTAAGAAAAGTTTGAGAAAAGAGGAGGGCGGACTGAGCTAGACCATTTTGGTTAATTTTTAGACTCTGGTTTTTGTTGTGTCAAATATAACTAGTTCATACTTTCGTAGTCATTCTTGTCGATTGGACAACAGAAATAGTATTTCTAAGTTAATCTTACCAACTCGGCATTTGGTTGCAGTCATATGACATAAACCCGAGCTTAAAATCTAGAATTCTGTCTGTTTGTACGAAGATTCTAGAATTATATGTAGGACCTTTTGTAAATCATGAAATATCCGTGATTTCTGATATTGTTATGAACCCGATGTTAATCAAGTTTGAGCATCAAGTGAAATCAGGATAGCAAAGTACCCGTCGACATACTATACAACGCAATGAAATACTGACATTGTAGATTGTAGTGACATAATTTATACGTATACCGCTGCGCTTTGACCACCTTTCAATAAGAAGTTTTCTCAACCGTATGCCACCATGAAGCATAGAAATCACTGGAAAGAAAGTTTATTCCATTGCTGTGCAAGATCGATTTTGAAAAGTAGGTTTAGAAATTTTATGCACTGGAGTAACGGTTGCCACGGTATTATTGTCAATGAAGTTTTAGAAATAATCAACAAAACCAAAACCCAAAAACCAAAAAATCTATTCTTACCGCAGAATCGATTTTGCTTCACACTATGTTGAATTACCGCCGCATGATGACCACATTTAAATAGGGAAGTATCCCTAGTAGTAGTTCGATTTTGCTGGCTAACGAACTTGACTGGAGCTATGGCCAAAGGGCCATTCATATCAAGTTTGAAGTCGATCAGAGAAGAATTGCGGCAGCTAGAGTGCTGACAGAGAGACAGACGGACAGACACGGTACCAAGATGGTAATGTCGATCTAACAACGTTATGATCCACATAATAAGCACTCCTCCATGAAGACCACCCCGTTATTGAAACCAGCTTTCTTGCCCACCATCTGGAATTTTGTTAGTGTACTTCCAGAAATGTGACAGGGCAGCGGTGCACCCTTTGTATCAATCATTAAGACAAGTTTTCTTTGCCAGATGTGTGAACGCTATAACAAAACCTTACTATTTTATCGAGACCACAATCCCAGAAATACAGGTAATAAAGACGTCGGTATTGAAACCCCTATTCCGAGCCCCATTTTTATTTTGTCTTTCAAGTTTTACGCTTTTATACTGGTTCGCACTCAAGACGATTGAGGCGAGGCTTTGTCCCCAACCACCTTACATACTGATGAGACGCTCTCTCAATTTCCATCTTATTAGATTCTGACGGGTGAGGACTGGAATGAATTGATGTACCATGGGATTCAGTCTCAAGGGGGTTACGAGAAAGGGATGGTCTATAGCTTGTACTTCATTATCCTCGTTTTATTTGGTAACTATACCCTTCTCAATGTATTCTTGGCTATTGCCGTCGATAATTTGGCCAACGCACAAGAACTCACTGCCGCCGAAGAAGAAGCCCAAGAAGAAGATCGTGAAGTACGTGCAATGCTTTTATTATCGGAAAATTATTATGAATCGTACTTATATAGCTGAGGCGATGGATTTAATTACATCAAATTTCATGTAATGTGATTATCACGATTTTTAGAAACAACAGCAAGAAATGAATAAAGATATGGGTATGGGAGATTCATTAGACGGGATTGATGGAAAAGACTCAAAAAAGGATAATACTGATGATGATGAAGAACCTTCTGGCCCAAAGCCAATGCTTCCCTATTCTTCCATGTTCATTTTCTCTCCGACAAACCCGTAAATTTTCATTAATAATGAGAAATTCGTTTAAATGCCATCTAGCTTGTTGCACACATCCCATGAATCTTTAACTGTTTAATAGCGTTACGGATTTTCAAAGGAGACTGCACAAAAAGCACGGCGAAAGGCCCCCGGTTAGAATTGGCTGCAATTTGGATATGTTATAACCCTTCACCTTCTGAACAAATTTTGTGAACCATTCGGCCGCTATAAATACACGGGGGGCATGTGATACGACCTGGGCGGATTCGGCGAAGCACAGACCACCCGTGTATTTCTAGCGCCCAAACGGTGGGATTTTTATGGGTGGGACATTCACAAAATTTGTTCAACAGGTCAGGGGCTATAACATATTCCAAATGCAGCCAATTCTGACCGGGGGTCTTTCACCGTGCCCTTTGTGTAGTCTCCTTTCACATTCACAGTTAACCTAATATTATGTAAGAACGACAAGCTATTATTGTCATCATAACTGATCAAAATATCAAATAGAAACTAGTTCTGTTCTGACGTCGAAAGTCAGAAAGAATAGTCCAGAGATCCAGGTTTCATTTGACCGAATTTGGACCGATTTATCGATATGTGCAGCTCGTAGCATTGCACGGCTCGTATTCTCGGAATGTATTTTAGATATATGAAAATCGTCTGACGTGAAGGAATGAGTTTGAATCTGTCTCTCAACTTTCCAGGGTCCGTAAATCAGCGCATTGGGTCGTCAATCTCCGCTATTTTGATATGTTCATTATGTTAGTGATTAGTCTGAGCAGTATTGCATTGGCAGCAGAAGATCCGGTACGCGAACATTCGGACAGAAACAAATTTCTGAATGTTCTCGATTACGCCTTCACTGGAGTTTTCACAATTGAAATGCTTCTCAAGGTAATTTTGTGCTTACTTCCTATTTACAAGGGTTGGTTTACATTGAATACAACTTTGATCACTAGAAATCTTTAATGTAAGGCGTCAATATCTAATACCTAACCGCAGTACGAAGTCGCGCTGGACACGCTTTTATAGGAAATAGCCGTATTTCCTATATTCGTGGCCTTATTGGACAATTCTTCAGGCGACGCGGTAATATGATGCGGAGTAATGATGACATACGACCATAAAAAATGCTCTATTTAATTAGAACTTTTGTTAAAATTTGGAATCGGTTTTAATTGTATTAATGAATCATTAATATTGACAACTGAGAGAAGGTCGTGGACTTGGGTATCCTAATGCATCCCGGATCTTACCTTCGCGACATTTGGAATCTGATGGACTCCATGGTTGTCATCTGCGCCATAACGTCCTTTGTCTTTGAAATGAAGTTTGTGAATAACACACTTAAAGTTGTAGACATTGAAGCACAGTAGACTAAGCGTATTCCGCAGTCGCAGTGTATTCTTGTATTTATGCAGTTGCGCGAAGTATAATTTGTGCAGACTTGGCATCTTTGACAAATTACAATGTAGTGCAAGCTTTCGGAATTTTTAAAGCAGTAATTATTGAGTACGTTGACTAACGTTGCCATAAATCGTATCCTATTGTAATATGCTTTTATAATAAAATGTAAGCAGAAACTCGCAAACCCGATAATGTCTCAATTACCGGCACATCAAGATAGTTGGAACTAGTTGATATTTTGTGCAACTTATTGACAAATTTGTAGTTGCACCATCCGCCACTTAACGGAGATTGTACAGGGGTTTCGAATGAATGTGAGTGTTTCCAAAAAGCCGTAGTATTAGGATTGTATTACATTGTATCATACAGGCATATAGGCTCTGGTTAAAAATATATTGCATGAATAAAAAGGTGGTAATGTATGTATTACAATATTGCAATGTATTGTATTGCAATACCCTTCCTTCGCTACTTCCGAATTTGAAAAAACAAGTCCTAACGAAAAATATTTATTTTGAAAACGTCCATATTTTGGAAACTATGAATTTTTGAAAACCGTCACAATCATTTGGAACACGTCGTATATGCCTCTATTTTAGCTACATTGTACCTCCAAAAATACTTCATTTTTTCGAACCTCTTTTAGCACTATATTTCATTTTTCTTCAGTATTTTCTACTAAATCGATGAGTATTTTAAAATAAATGAGTCGAAACTATAAAAAAAATGATAATAAGCTGAAACGACAAGTTTATAACTGAAGAACAGTAGTTTTTACGGGATAAGTATTTGAAATGGTGAGAGATTTAACAGGACGCCGTTTATAATGCTGACATTGCCGGATTTGCCATGTTCTCAACTAATTAATTATATTTGGCTTGTGTAATATATTCTCTAGTCAACTTGAATTTTAAAAATGAAAACGTATGGGTTGATTGTAGGTCGTAGATTTAGGAATAGTATTCCATCCCGGATCTTACTGTCGTGACCTTTGGAATATCCTCGATGCTATTGTCGTCATTTGTGCGCTCTTCGCATTTTATCAGTGAGTAATCTTAAGCAAAAATGCTAAATGCTGAATCTCGTTGACGTGCTTCTTGAATTGCTTGTTTCGCTCTCATTTCGGTTTGAAGGATTGAAAATGGATTTTACAAATTGTATTTGAATGTGAAGGACGATGCAAGGTGGTGGTGACTCCGGGGAAACGGTGGGTCCTGGGAGTGATATAACTGGCAAATTAAATACAATTAAATCCCTTCGTGTGCTCCGTGTTTTACGACCTTTAAAAACCATCAAACGTGTTCCAAAACTTAAAGCTGTGTTCGACTGTGTTGTCAATTCGCTCAAGAATGTCTTCAACATTCTCATTGTCTACTTGTTGTTTCAGGTCAGATTTAGTCAATTGCATGCATATAATATACGTTAGTAGCAATCTAAATACCGTTTTCAATATTTTACAGTTTATATTTGCTGTCATTGCTGTTCAGTTGTTCAATGGACGCTTTCAGTACTGCAATGATTTTAGTCGAGAAACGGAATCAGAGTGCCAAGGAGAATTTTTTGAGTTTGAGGGGTCCGGTCCTCCTAAGGTATTTAAAAGGGAATGGGATAAACAAGACTTTCACTACGATGATGTTGCAATCGCGATGCTAACGCTCTTTGCAGTTCAGACTGGTGAAGGATGGCCTACGTAAGTCCAAAAACATGACCAAATCAACCACTCAGAAAAATAAAATTGGGATAAGTAACTGATTTAATTTTTTAACCAGTATACTCCAAAACTCAATGGCTGCCACACGAGAAAACTATGGTCCTAAACCACATCACCGGATAGAAATGTCAATTTTCTACATTGTATACTTCATTGTCTTCCCGTTTTTCTTTGTCAATATTTTCGTAGCTTTGATTATCATTACGTTTCAAGAACAAGGAGAAGCAGAATTACAGGATGGTGAAATGGATAAAAATCAGGTTAATAGAACTGAAGTTATGGCATAAAATAAACTACTATAGGTTTAAGTGTGGTCCCCCTCTGCAGCCCAATCGGGGAAAAGTGAGGCACGCATTTTGTAAGGAATCTTATATCTAGTGAGCTATTCTGCTTTAAAATCCGATGCGCGTAGTGGCGCTGGTGAGCGGTTTAATCACATCAGCCTTAAATGACAGATTTTTGAGCTATTTGTCGATAGAAACACATCCAAAATAATTATTCCCGAAAAATCTTTTGGATGTAGTTTTTGAGATATTGTTCTACCGGTTTGGAAAAAATGATTTTCACTGCAAATTCAAATACCGCAGATTATTTCCTCCGAACGTGTTTGCAGTGAAAAATTTACTTTCTCCAAACCTGTCCAACAATATCTAAAAAGATGCATAAAAATATAACAAAAGATGTAGCTAGTCTCGAGAAAAATATAAAAAAAGTAACTAATCAATCCCTTTAAACCTCGAGTCACTGAACATTTGCTTGTTAAGTCTGTTGTTTTATAATAAAATTCCACTATTAGAATTACTTGATTGTTATATCGAGAGTCCTTGAGTTGTTACGATTGTTCCTTTCAGGTGGGACAAATGAAAATAAAGGACAGTCTTTCTATTTTAGGGTGGTGGTTCTAATTCGACAAATCACAAACATGTATAAGTACAGTATAGTACAGTAGTATAAGTTACTACAACTTGGTTCATTGATATTCCTTAGAAATCATGCATTGATTTTGCAATTGGTGCTCGTCCATTGGAGAGGTACATGCCGAAAGATCGTGACTCTATAAAGTACAAAATATGGAGAATTGTTGCTTCCACTCCTTTTGAGTTCTTTATTATGCTGCTCATCGTTCTCAACACTCTACTTCTCATGATGAAGGTTGGTCCTTTCATTCGAATCTTTTATTCATACAACGGAATTGATTATACTTGAGCCTGTGAGCTAAGGGATTTCTGCAAAATCGTAATTAAAAGTTTCTAAGATATACTGTGATTCTGTGATACATTCTTATCTCAATTCAGAAGAACAAAATTTTCCATTTCATTAACGGAGTTTCCAGATAAGTCCCATAGGAAAGACTGTAGTGTCTATAAAGATTTCTCAAATTCAAAGAACACCTTGACATCTTATGGGAATTGCAGGCGAATTCGATTTGGCTGAAAATTGACAGAGTGATCTTGACTATCTTTGCATGTTTGTCTAGTTGCAGAAGATTTCTATGTAATTTACAATTTTCCCAACTTGACGTAAGAAACCGATTCTTAGATATAATATGGCGAACGTTCGGAATAAAGCATAGAATCTCTTATATTCCTTAAATAATTCGCTAAAATTTCAAATGAATTCCAAATGTGAGTTGGCGTGTGGGGCATGACCTAGAGAATTTATCAGAAAACGCATTTTGCAAGGAAAAGGTGGCGACGTATATCTTCAGCCAAATCGAATATGGCAACTCGCTATTTGACTAAATGCGTACAGAACTTGAGAAAAAATCAAAGAAAGAAACTTCCAGTCGGAACATTTTGCAGAATTAAACCGAAACCTTGGCTCAGAATTCCCAAGCATATAATTGATTAATGAGGCACAGACACGAGGTACGCATACAAATGACATTAATACCGTAAAGGACCGATTTGAACCCGGATGTCGAATAGAATATAGAACCCGCTTTCTCCGTGTACCCTTGTGGAGAAAGTGGTGAAAATCTGTCGCGTCTGACCTTAAGAGAATAAATGCAACCCCGTGGTCCCGATCTGTCCTTTACGTTACTTGGTAGAAATAGTTACGACAAATAGGTTTAATTTTCAGGTAGCGATAAGCAAGGTTTTTAAGTCATAAAAAGTTAGGAATAATTGGTATTACTACATTCCTTCCCAAACTTTTTGTGGGATGAATGCATGTGAAAATGGAATGAGCTTACGAAACCTAATTTTAGTAAAACAGGAAATACTTAATTCATTTGATTCGATTGTTGCACGTGCACCTTGACCTCGATGATTTTTCACATGTTGTGGTAGGTCTGAAAATGGTATGTATTTTTCTATAATTTTGTTTCGACGAGTTTCTAATTTTGTTCAATTACTTTCTCATAGTCACTCGATACTATCTATTACTGTCACGAGCTTATGCGGAATTTCTCATTTATAATTTTTATGACGAAAGCACGCATCATTTTCTTTGCACGTCTGTAATAATTACTTTAATCTGCCTGCACGAGCATGCTAATTATCCCTAATCACGAGCACATTGTTGCATGTCCAGATTTTTGGCCACCATTTTTCTCTATTGAACTACCCCAAATTGCATGACACATGAACATTTTTGTACATTTGCTACCTTCATGCTGAATTTCAATTCTCCCAACTGCACGATCAGTAATTCTTAGAATTAAACTGTCGGGCATAAATTACCTGCCATTGAATGCACTGCACATTGCACAAACACTTACAAGCTTAATTTTGCTAAAACATAACTACATAACTTCTAAATTAATTACCTTCCTGTCTGCAAGAGAATTTGCATTTGTACTTATCGCTATTCTTTCAAGCATGTCTATTAACCTCAGCGTTATTTACTGATATTTGTTTTATTTCTCTGGTAAATTCTATTTCTGCATTTTTACGATTAAAAGAGAGAACTGAAATTAAATAAAATAGTGTAGCTTAGTTGACCGAGATTGCCAGCTAAGGATTATGATAAAAAAAACGAGAGAAACGCATGTGAGTGGACGAAATTTTTTTTTTTTTAAGTAAATGAATTTTGGGATTTTGTGTTGGTTTTTTTCAAAAGTTCTTCTTTCCTCCTGCTACAACTTGATTGTTTTATTGATTCTTAAGTGAATCACCACCACTCTACTTACTACACATCTTATTTAGCCATCGGTGTTAGGGGTATTATTAGGAATGATTGTTTTGTATGTATGGATGTGGATTGATAGTTTCACCACCAAAACAAGATATACCAGAAGATACTCCACTACATGAATACAGCCTTCACGGCACTCTTCTTCATCGAGTGTGTCCTCAAAATCATCTCCTTCGGAATCAAGGTACTTTTAAAAACCAGGAAAACAACTCTGTCGTCTGTCAACACTTTCCACAAAGCCTTTCTTTCTCTTTTCTCTCTCTAATTCGGAAATTTCATTCTGCCTTCGGCTTATGTCTCAGAAGGGTTTAAAAATTACGATCTGCTTGATGCCAACTCTGCTTGCTTTCTTCTAAAATTGTAGACTTCAAAAATAAATGATTATAGAAACTGGAGCATTCGATCCGAATGTCCCTATAATCGGAACTAAATTACCAACCACGAAGATTGTGAGATTTGGCGTGACAATTACACGTTCTGTTGCCAGCATAGCATAGGAACTTACGAGATGTGGTTGTTTCCATTCCGATTCGGATTTAGTTCCGAACTGTTCCGTGCCATTTACACATAATGCAGAGAAACGGAAGTCCGTTCGGCAAAATAAGCTTACATTCAATTATTTGACATCCGCTTTATGCTTCTGGAGCCCAGGCCTATATTTTCAGACAAATGACACATAGGAGGCCCTCTTGCATTTTGTGAGATTTGCTGTACTCGAAATATACTCTAAAACTCGGTATTGTACACGACATTACGATAAGTTCTAGAAAATAAATCAGTTGTCAAGTTAGTTCTGTTTGCATTTTTCCACTTGACGAACAACTGCCAGAGATAGACTTAAACGTATCAGGAACATTTCAGAAATGTTTGTAAATTCTTCTAATTTTTACATAACGCGGTGCAGTGTATTAGAATAATCAAATTTCTTTAATTGATTCATTGACTGTTTGATCATCTCCATCTTAGATGGAATGTCCTAACTTATTTTGACACCTGACAAGGAGTGCAGTATACCAGCTTCTCAGCAAGGTCAAAGTTTTCAATTTTGGTTTTGGTGTCACATATTGTAAGTTCCTATCTATAGCTGCTGATTAGGAAAAAATATCCGACTGAGACAAAGCAACTCCTGACTCCGAACGTAGCATCCTCAAAGCCTTTGCCTATGCCTTCTACTAGTGAAAGCTTCATTACTTTCTCTTTGCTTACCAATGCCGAAATGAAACCTATTGATACATTTCAGTCAGTAAGCTTTCACCACGAGAATATCCAAACTGAAATAATTTCAACAATGGAGCTTTAACGTACTTTGTGTTGGCACTAAAGATGTCCAACTTGCTACTCTTTCTAAAAATATGATCTACTTCATTACGAATCTCCGCTTTGCGTTACAAAATCTGCCTACACAAAAACATACACATAGATGGTTGGCCAATAATCAAAGACCCAAGTCACAGACACGTGCAGGAATATCAACCGAGGCAGGTAAGGAATAGCAGTGTATTCAGTTTTGTCTCATAATCAAAAATACTTAGCATGTCTGTCTTAAGTAACCGCTTCAAGTCTTTACGGAAGATTATGTTAACTGCTGCCTCTGAAGTTTGATAAACATGAAGAAGGGAACATTATTCTACCATTCATTTTTGCTAGCTTCAAAAGTCGTAAATAGACGTGGTAATAGTTCGAATATTATACGCGCTGTTCGTAAAAGTCGAGAAGCGAAAACAGTTAGAGCGTATTCTCAAGAGTAATGAACAGGTAATAAATATGTTTAATATTTATTATACCTGTTTATTACTTATTACGATAAATAATTAGTAAGTATTATTGTAGAGCTCCAAAACCCGCTTAAGCGTCTATTCACCCATTGTAACCGCAACCCCCATTACTGAACCCCTTACTCCTTCACTTCAGCATATACGATTCCCTAGCCAGGGATATCTGTCCTTGCTCATGCAACAAAATAACCTCACAGACTAGAAAAAATCGGCCTGAACATATACCAGGCCCAGGGAATTGAACCCCGTTCCAACAGGTGCCAGATGGGTACACCGTACTACGACCCCGCCTTGGCTCTGCTAATTGATTATCAGAGTACTTCCGGGTAAATGACGTTATTTTCTGATGAAAGCTTTCTCGTTATCACTTAATGAGATTACCGGCATAATGGCGAAGAGTAATGTTCCTTTCTGCAAATAATTACTGCGCTTAATCAGGCGCAGTAATCAGGTAAGGCTTGCTTCACTTTTACAATTAAGAAAACAGTACTAGGCAAAAGAAAATGGTTAACGTTGTATATTATAACTAGTTTCTTAGTGCTAGCAGCGTTTTATAGTGTAGCCTACTGTAGGTTCGTTCGGGAAATGGACACGAACGATGCATTCGGGCTCCCTCGCCAGCTTAAAGGGAGAGCTCGGCAGGGCGACCATCGCGGTCAATTTTTCAAATGAACCTACAGTAGATTTAATAAGCTGAGCTACTTCTAAGAATATATTTTCCGTGTGATTTGCAATTGCATTAGTACCTATTGCAAGTCATCAGCTTTTCTCTCTTAACGTATTACATGAGCGAGCGCCGTTAATACATTTATTTTTGTAGCCATAAGGCGTCGTTTTAAACTTTTACCATGTTCATTTCTCTAATCTGCGAATTAGAACAGAATCTAAGGTTGAAACAGCTCTTTGAATGTTTGCACGCCTGGACCTTAACATTTTGTAACCCTTTTGCATGATTTGATTCCTAATCGCGATTAATGTGGAGTTCTGACGACGGCGGCGACTGGTTTCATTGTACCGAATTTCAATGACTTCATGGTAAACTTATTTTTTAAAAATAGGCGTTATTTCTGGCTTCTGAGTTTTCACCAGCACTAAAAGCATGAAATGTCAATACTGGAATGTTGGAATGTTCAAAACCTGCACTAACACAATTAATCACAACCCTGTCACACGCATGTAATTTTTGATACCCTGAGTTGAATGTCAATGCTTTTCCTTATTCTCTTTTCCAAAGAAAGTTAGATAGACATGTACTTAGCTGAGAATTTATATTGCAATTTGTTGATAACCAGAGCTGTACAATGTCCGATATTTTGTTAGAGTAATTAACACAAGCTATACTTGTTTATGTTTAATCGAAATTAAGTATTTATAATTTATTGTCTCTGAAGTTTTGATATTATATGGCGGACTTGAGTTGACTAATTTAATTTTAATTTCTTTTAAATTTTTTGCTACTCGTAAATGTGATGAGTGTATTTTTTCTAGAGGATCGAACTCAAGTCCATAATTCAGTATAGTTGGTTGTCATAAGGCTTTGTGAGACTATGTATGTATGTACATAGTTAAATTAGTGAAAGCTTTATCTTAGTTTTTTTCCTCTTAACTTATTGTATGTCTAGTACCATCGCGTTCCAACCGAATACGAAGACATCCTGATCCTGGTCAATTTTGTGCTAACATTCTTGTTTTTACTAGAGTGTCTCCTCAAATTTGGAGCTTACGGCATAAGGGTAACAATCTACTATTGCAACCTATATTTGTTTCAATAATTTCGTTCTGTTTTATTTGTCCCGCGATTGACGTTTAAAAATAGTCTGGTTGTGGTGACTTAACCTGCCACATACATGAAAAGAGGTTTCCATGTTTAGGTCGTAATATCACTAGTGAATTTGTGACTTGAATATTGTAATGGAACCTGGGGATTTTGAGCTTACTGCTCAGAGAGTTGATCAAATGTCTAATATGTTGGACCGATAACTGGATTAGCAAGCAATTGACCAATCTTTGTTACCTTAATCTTGCAGTAAGCAGTTGACCAACTCCCTGCACAGTTTATTGAAATCCTGGGCGATTGGCTAGCTGAATAAGTTTGCCCAATAACTCGAACTGTATTCAAATGCAGTTTAAAGAATTAGATTTCCTTGGGACATACAAATTGGATTTGTCACTGACAATCAACAAAACTTCATCACATAACGTATGCTCTATCATTCCAATTCGATCACTTCCTCATCGCTGGATTTGCGGGTGGTATTAAGAACCTTAATTATAACTTTCGCAGATAAGATCTGAGCGAGTGATATCGGATAATTTAGTGTTAACCATAAACCATTCCTTAACTGTACAGCGATTCAATTGCAGTTGCAATTGCACAATTCACATTTGTAAACATTTGAAAGTAATATTAAAAAACGCTTCATTAAATTATTTAATTAAACGATTTACACCTCCCCCGCTTTAGTAGTGATGCAGTCACCCTGTTTCGGAGTCAGTGAGAAATTTCCTTCACGTTTAGTAATCCTTTCTTTAACAAACCATTCCTCAACACCTTGTTTTATGTCTAATTCGTGTGATAATTAAAAGGTATTAAAATTAATGTACATGTTTTCCATGCCTAACCCTACCCTACAGAATTTCTTCAAAGACCCTTGGAATATTTTTGATTTCATTACTGTGATCGGGAGTATCATTGACGCACTGGCCGTGGAATTCAATGTAAGATCCCCAGTTAATTCCTTTGATGTTAACCCAGTATTTGAAGACAGATAGTTTAATATTTTTTCTGTTTACAGGTAAACATCATTAATTTAGCATTTCTGAGACTGTTCAGAGCCGCTCGATTGATTAAATTGCTCCGTCAAGGCTACACCATTCGTATTTTGTTATGGACATTCGTTCAGTCTTTCAAAGCCCTCCCATACGTTTGTTTATTGATTGCAATGTTATTTTTCATCTATGCGATCATTGGGATGCAGGTGAGATTTTATTTTTAACTCCTCCACTAATTAGAAGTTACTTGTCTCATTTGTAAATGTCGCAGGCAAGAGGTCAAGTGTTTAAACGTTGTTACCAACATTTTCAGAAATAGGAACGGCAAAATTATTTTTTTAACTTTAAATACTTTCGTAACTGTTACAAAAACCACCAACTTCTTTTTCGGAGAGGCGGAAACGGCGCTGGGAACGGTAGCACGGTATGGTAGGGTAAATGAATATAGATGAAGAGAAGGGTATGTCATTAGGCCATATTATGTGATATTTCACTAATTCAAATTTATCTCCAAAAATACTAGTTATATACCGTCTGTCGCAAAATTATGTACCCCCCCCCCTAATCGTTGGTCCCATAGTGACACAAAACTTTTATATGTTACTGCCATTGGAATCAATTCAAGAGCTCACCATCATAGTGTCACAATAACATAATTGAAAACACATGAAACATAATTTCGCAATTTGTTTACAGCAAGTTATAAACAAAGGGAGGGGGGGGGTACATAATTTTGCGACAGACGGTATTAAAATTCCTTCAGATTTGGATTCCTCGCAGAATTTTGAGTCAGATAGCATTTATACAATTTTCATTATGGAAACCTCATAACACATTTTTTTATTGGAAAACGTACGCGATAGCATAGTAAATTATATCAGCGCGGTTCTTCCCATTTCCTCAAGAACAGTTCAACCGGTTCAACCGATATGAAAAAATTCCTTTAGATTCGGATCTCTCACAAAATTTTGAGTTGATAGCTTTCATATAAATCCACTTTCTATATCTCCATGCCAAACTATTTTGATTGAAACATGTACGTGGTCTTATGGGAAAAAGCAGTGTGCGGTTGCGGTCCCCGATAAGCATTGTATTGTAATGCCGTACCCTTCTCTATATTCATTTACCCTGACGATATGGCATAACTGTGAAGTTGCCAGTTAGATTCACGTCCTAGCTAACCATGAGGAATATGTTATGCCCGAAATTACACTACTGTTATGGGCGAAATGACGCGTGTCACGTGTGATACAATGTGACTGGATATTCGACGCTTTCCGGTTAGCACTTCGATCAACTCAGAGGCTTAAAGTCTGAAGACTCGTATTGCCCTTGAAGTGCAACTTTGACTTGACGGTTTTAAATGACCACAGAAGTCACTTTCTTAACTTTCTTTGCACTTATTAGGACCCCTCATTTTCGGGGTGTATTTGGGAAAGGTACATACTTTTAGACGTTCTTGACCTCTTGGCAGACTGCACGATAGACATTCTATTGAGCTAATCCGTTATTGAATATAATAGGAACAGCTACTAATATTGTATTCGAATGCGTCTGTAGAGTTTAGAAAAATGTCAACAAAAGTAATACTTCTACTTACTCTTCGTTAAGTGTAGGTTTTTGGAAACTTGAAGTTTGACCTTAATTAGGAAGAAATTCTACCCATTCTGGGTCTTGTCCCTTAGGAAGTAAGTACTTTTGAAGAGGAAAGAAGTTTCGGTTCTTCTGCGTGGCAAACCGTCGAGCATGATGACGTTGATCTAATGTCAGTCTTTCAGTATACTCGGATTTGATGGTGCATTTGGCGTTTAAAATTTCTATTTTAGCCTTGTTCTCTTCTTGTTTATAGCGGCGTCGAATTTGATTTACTATCTGAAATATAGGAAATAGTAAGGTTTTAGTGGTGATTTGTTAACGTATTAAGATGATTAAATATAGATTTATTTACATCGTAGTAATGTTTGAATCTGAAGGCAGCGTTTTTGTCTTCGAATGTGAACAGCTGCAAGTAGCAGAAACAAAAAGATAAAAAAGAAAGATAATGCCAAATTGAAAAGTGAAAGGAAGGCCTACGGGTCTACCTTTCTGTAGCAATGAACCCTTTTCCTTCTGTATTAGTTCAACCAGCCTGGATTTGCCGGATTTCTTAAGGCTGGTACATGTATGGTGGTAACTCGTTGAAAAGAACAAATGGAAAGTGAAATTATTGTTGAATTGGTATTGTTCGATCGTGTTTTCAATTCCTTGATTCTTCACACCTTCTGGTAATTCATAAGCTACGTAATAAGCGCCATGATATTCTTGATTTAATTTTCTGTCAGCATCAATTTCCTTCTTAAACATTTCATCATAATGATTGAACGAAACAGATTTTTTAGTATTTCCATTATTAAATGGTTCAAGTTCCAGGAGAGGTGACTCGTCAAGTTACAGACTTCGTTGCTCTCTTTGATTGATGCCATTTCCTTTGGCTGGGCAACTGCTTTTTAATAACCACCCTAAAATTCGAATTAAATATTGATACTTTTACGAGAGAAATAACTCAACTAACTGTAAAAAACATAATAAATTACTCCAACTTACAATCCTTTCTCTGTGTGCATTCTGAATTTATGATCCCTAAATCTTTTTTCCAATTCGTTTTTAAAATAACACTTTCTGCCATCTCTTCTGGTCAATGAGCACACGTAAACTCCATTGACTAAAAACTGTTTATTTCCTCTTTCCATTTTGACCTAACTTTTAATTTTAAGATTGCAAAAAATGCTTTCGAAGATCGTAATTCGCGGTATTGAATCATAGATAATTATAGTTATGACTTATGAGCACAATTACTGTCTATATATTACCCATTTGGATAAATGCGCTTTTTCATAGGTTTTTGGAAACTTGAAGTTTAACCCGGATTTGTCGATCAACCGTCAAAACAATTTCCAATCGTTTTTTGCTGCCCTTCTTCTACTTTTTCGGTGAATTTTCCTAATTAAACTCTCTAGTCTCCTAGTTGACTAGTAGAATTTAACGAAATATTTCAGTTGTTGTAAACCTCTTTGGTGTGACATTTGCGTCACGTCACAGTATAATGCCTTGAACTAGTCTACCATTATTAACTGCTATTGTAGATTTGACTAGTAAAAGTATTGTACGTACACATATTATCCGTAGAAGCGAAAGTAGTGTTGTTGATTGACTTGGAATGAAATTAGGGGAGTAGTATTAAAGTATTTAGACATTACTCCGGTTAATTATTAAAATATTGCATAAATTGTAACAACGCTTATTTTTCAATTCTTCGGTTCGGTAGTAAATTTACTAATCAGATTTGTAATGCATTTTTTGCTCCGAAGAGTGGAACTTTATGAATGCCGATTATTTTGAAACCTTAATACAAATTGTGCGTAAAAATTATGGTACTTTCTCGTAGGTTTTCGGTAACATAAAGTTGGACGCTGGAACTTCTATCAATCGACATAACAACTTTCAAAATTTCCTCCAATCCCTCATGCTACTTTTCCGGTCAGTATTGACTGTTGAAAATATTCAACAATACCCGTTATCTTTCTATATATCTATTAATTTCCTTTATTAATTGTCTTGCTCACTTTTTTATAATTACTTTCCCTGTTACTTTCTCTTTTTATTGTAAACCCCATGAACAGAATTCTAAACTGTGCTTTGACCAGTAAAATTTACCTTGAATTCTAAATGGCATTGAAATTGGCAAAAATTCTTTCAAATCAGATTGGGTTCTAATATTCAAAATTAAATGAGCTTCTTGTATGGCTTTTATTTTTTTTTGTACTTCGTAAAATTGCTTTGCATTCTAAAAGTAAAAGTAAAGAAAGTTGAAAGTAGTATTTACAATACAAATCCTCCTGCATGTAATTAATTTTTGGGCTTCTTCCGCTTCTTCCTAGCTATGATTTGTACTTTAATCTTTGGGAATCTAACCGTTTCTCAGCTCATTTTTAAAGCATTACACTTTATTATAGAAAAATTCAATTTCCAAAATATGTCTGTTTGAAATACATATGATATTTATATGCGGAACAACTTATACCATTTTGTAAAACGGTTACTTCAAATGATATGCAATACCTTCAGCGGTAATTACGTTACAAAACTGTATTGACTACCATTGCAGCAGTTATTGTACGTAGACTGAACCAAAATTTCTTATTTTCACAACGAGCACAATATGGATCTCCCAAAGTGCATCTAGAATTTTGTCAATGCTTCTCCAGATCATAAATATCAATTTTCGGAAACGAAGTTTTCAGACTAAAATTTTCAATATGAGCGAGAAGGTTAGATTTCCAAAGCAATGTTTTCAAAATTGGAATCAATATTGGAAATTCCATTGCGACTTTGCAGGTGCGCAACGGGTGAGTCATGGCCGTCGATTATGCTGGACTGCGTTAAAGAGCGTCCGTGTGACGATGATGCACTGAAAGACAGGGATGGAAATCCAATCGAAAAAGACTGCGGATCCAATTTGGCATACGGATACTTTGTCTCATTCATATTTTTCTGTTCATTTTTGGTAACGAAACAATACTTTATGAAATTGTCAACGAAAACAACTTAACGCTTTTTTTTGGTCTCGTTATAGATGTTAAATTTATTCGTTGCTGTTATCATGGATAATTTTGACTATTTAACTCGAGACTCTTCCATCCTCGGTGCTCATCACTTGGACGAGTTTATTCGTATTTGGGCAGAGTATGACCCAAGCGCAACGTACGTTAAAAATATTATAAATTAATTACGGTTATCTGTTTGATAACCGTTTGCTGTCCGATTGAAAAGTTCCGACACAAGTTTGGGAGTACAAGCATTGGAGCCGTATTAATATTTTCTGTTTAGTTACGCCTGTGCCGAACCATTAAGTAACAACATTAAGTTATACCTTTTTGCTCTTAAACACCGGTATGACAAATTTTCACGTTATACACTTCTACTTAATATTGATAATTTAACACAAAATTATGTTTAGACCAATTCGGGTACCGTTGTTCAAATCTAGTTAATTTGGTGTAAAATACAGTATGGGTAGCTGAAATTGACAAAACGGAAAATATTAGCCGCATACCAGCTCAGGGTGACCTTTGCCCTGTCGAACGGTTCTAATGCAGGTGCTTAGCAATCTGTGTTAAAATAAAACATTATTATGGGACTGCGACAAAGAACGGAAGTGTTTCGTGTCTTATACTCGGTTACGATGTCATCATAACATAAGATGCACAAAATTAACGTCGTAACTGCCGTTAAAATGCATCGCAGTGATCCAAGTGTAAGAGTATGTTAATTTGATCATATAATAATAAAGACTTTTCATATTTTAGGGGCCTGATTCATTACACCGAAATGTATGATATGTTAAGGAACATGGACCCACCATTAGGCTTCGGAAACAAATGTCCGTATCGTTTAGCTTATAAAAAACTTATACGTATGAATATGCCGATTGATGATAAGGGTCAAGTTCAATTCACCACTACACTTTTTGCACTAATTCGAGAAAACTTGAGCATAAAAATGCGACCGGCGGACGAAATGGATACCGCTGATAAAGAATTGAGAGAAACACTCAAGAGGATTTGGCCACTCCAAGCAAAGAAAAAGCTTTACTTGTTAGTACCAGCACAAACTGAGTTGAGCTCTGGAAAATTGACAGTGGGGAAAGTTTATGCTGGACTCCTTGTGATAGAAAATTGGAAGGCAACCAGATTTGGAAAAATTCAACCAGCTGGTCTTCCGGTAAGTTTTCTCACATTTCCAGAATAATTGTAAATCTAAAGCAAATGAGAAGCTGTATAAAATGTTACAAAATTAATTGGTACTATAGTAAATTAGAGTAAAATACATTAACTAAGTGTAAGACTTCGGATACAATGACAAATTCTTCGGCTTCGGCTTAGACCTCATCAACCACTGGGTTGTTACGGTGCTTAATGGGAATGGCAAAACCAAGCCATGAAATTGACCTTGACAATGAGGAGGAAATCACTGAAGAGTTAATGAAGGACTTCCTGGAAAGAGAAGGAAGTGGTCATGGACATGGGCATGGACACGGAAAAAAGCGAAATAGGAAAAGACGCTCTGCTAGGAGCAGACGTCCAAGTTGGCAAATGAAAAATGGGGTCTGATTCTCGTTTACAATTCTTCCTACACATAGCAAAATGTCACCAGTTGAAATTATTTGTGTTATGATAAAAAAAAGCCGTTTAGAAAGCTGTATTACTTGTTTGTAGTTAGTTGTCTTTCTGGCTAACTAAGTTTTAAAATAATATAGTTAATTTGTTGTCTAAATGTTGTACTTACTTCGTCTCAAAAAGTTATCGAAATCGGTATTTCATGCCCACCTTACCGAGCTAAAATATTGGTCAGTCTTTATCTGAATACATACATAAACATTCATGCAAAGGTTTTGAATCACTTTATACAAGGTTATTATCCCTTCATATAATAAAATCTAACCTTTCTCGCTTTAACTTTTTGAGACTCAATTTGTGTAATGTATTTAATTTAATCACAAACCCAGTTCATAGCTGTAATAAACTTTGGCGTGGTAGAACTGTAATAAAATGTTTAGTAATTAACAGAGATTGCAGATTGACGGGAAATAAATACAACAGTACGAGTAGAAATATAGTTACTAGTATTAAACCATAAATTTGTGTGTTAACTTACACTGATGACAATGTCCCTGCACAGTAGATATTTAGTGCACACGTCGAACTCCAGTAAATATAAATGAAAGCATGCACAGCAAGAAATCCCGTGTATTCCTTCCTGTGAGTTGCATGAAAATGATTGTCGGAATCGTGAAGGGTTCTCTGAATTCATGGAAAATTAATTAATTATCGACTTATTTCTTTGGAACAGGTCATTGAGCTTCACGAATTGATTCACGAACCAAAAGATGGAAGTGTGAGTCCAATGGAGAATCCTAGAGAACAAGATATGGACAGGGAATCTTATCAGGATATGGAGGGCCAGGAGGATGAAAATTACGCAGGACGGGGTAACACAATTTGCTTATTCTACAAAGAGGTTTATGACTTTTATCGTGACACCAAGTGGAGACTGGGAGGTTTTCTTGGAAAATGTGAGATGTCCAGTTTGTAGAGAATTTTAAAGCTTTCAACATCTTCACTTAATTAACGCGGCGAGCATAAATTTTGAACTCGAAATTAGAGATGATTGGGTTACCTAAGTTCATACAGCCTAAGAGCTGTTCACTACCGAAACCGTTCACACGCTGGTTATTCACCTGATAATCATTGACCTGCCAGTATTTCTTTCGCCTGAGCCCCGTCAACAGATTTATGAAATTGGCACTAAGTTCTCTAAAATTGAACGTATCACTTTTACGGAAATGCAACTGCGAAGGTGCAGGAATTTTGGTGTCGTGAATGGTTATGTACCATCCTATCTACAGTCTGAAAAGCATAATTGCTAATATCGAAAACATTGTAAATGTAAAGATTCGCAGTACCTCCGTCCACACCACAGTCACCCCAACCGCGGAAGTTTGAGGTCACGATCGCCTTCCCCAACAACTTCTACCAGAAGGGGGGTCTCACATTATCAGGCACAGCAGCAACAGCTACAACAACAGCAGTTACATGACATCGGATTCAGCGAAGCTGTATCTGACGTCGTGGAAATCGTTCGTTCAGAAACTTCAAAAAGGGGAAGGATAAAACGAAAATTGAGAGGGGATGAGTTTTCATTATCTCCAATTAGATTTCGCGAAGGGTATGTTGACAGTGCACTTAGTCCTTCCTCACCTGACCATGAACATGGCTTTCTTCCTCCGAGGTTAGTTACAAAGTTTCATACGGGAAATATACCTTTAAATGGTAGCTCAGAAATATATATCCGTACTAATTCTTTAGAAGGCTTACAAGGGCTGGTAACAGTTTAGAACGGTCTCCCAGTCCACAGTATCACCAGAGACTCTATCAGCCGAATGGAAGTTATCCTATGTTGCCTGGCAGACGAAGCGGTAAATATTTAAGAGCAGTAGTACGTAGCGCTGAGTTGTGTTTGTCGAAAACTAGTTAATTATAGTGTTGAAGTGTTGACTTGAACGCGAGAAACTTTATTCTGATCAGAAAACTTACAGATGTCTTAAAGGGACCACGATTGCGGTGGATACTTTTACGACAGCTATGTAAACCAATGCAAGTGTTCAATTTGTGAATACAGTTTAGCCAGTTCTTTCGCCCGCTGGGCCCTAATATAAAAAAAGATTTAACAAGATTGTTATGAATTTAAAATAATGGTGTTTAGCTTGTCTGAATTTTATGATCCAAAAATTCTTCACCTTGTGACAAATTTCGAAGCTTGACTTCTCCTGTCCAAAATTTTTGTACTTGGAGCCGGAACATCACTTCCAAAATGGCCTGTTAATGGATTTATTAGCGCCCTGTAAAGGAATATCCAATCACTTCCATATAGAGTCTTCAGAAGTAAAAAGAAATGCACTGACGCCATTTTGGAAGTGATTTCGCCTTCCTGCCGTATGATCCGATTTGTCTAGATCTGGAGTGGTCAAACTTAGGAATTTTTTGGTGAAGTCTTTCGGATAAAATTCAGAATGTCATATCAGGTATCATACCAAGTAAGTACCATTATTTTTAATTCACTAATTCAACTTACGACAACGTAGTCAAATTGACGCTAATTCACTCCGTATAAAATATTGAAGAGAAAACTAATTTTCTTAGCCGAATAAAATCCATTAAAACTTAAAACATTTCAGTAATAAATTCAGTTCTACACACAACTCAGAGTTATGTTTACAGTAGGGTTAGTGTTAGTTTTAGTGTTACACATTATTTAATTTTAAGGTGGTCGACGGTTGCCTCCGACACCTCCACACCCGTCAGCTCTTCACCTTCCGCCACAAGTTCGAAACTTTCAACCGGTTTCTGGTGAGTTTACAAAAACAAGTTATCTGCTTGGGTAAGGCATTTCCTTTTCACTCATCAGTAGTATACGACGTTGATATGAAGTTCAAATAAATTAACTAATGGATAGGGTTGCCGTATTTCTTCTAATAGAATCTACGGCCCAACGGAGCGCGTGCGGGCCTTAGATTCTTATTTCCGCAAAGTCTAAATAGAGCCAGGACGACGAGTTCATAAATATTATCAGAGGGTTCTATTAGAGGAAATTTGGTATGTCAATTAATTGCTTAATGCTTATGATATGGGGTGTGGTGACCACAGGCTCGGCTGAAGCCATCAATTTCCCCCGACTGAATATGTCACCCACACGAACGATGAGAACATTCACTCCCGAGCCACGAGGAACTCGAGGACGGCGTGAATTGCCGCGGGAACCATGGAGACAACCACTCCCGGACCACCGCGATCGCCTCAGAAGAGATCCTCTAAGTTTTGAACAAGCAGTTGCCTTAGGTAGGGATTCATCACCCCTTCAATCCCCCTCTCCTCCTTTAATGTCAGAACAGTCCTCAAGAGTCTCAGTCCAGTCAAAAACAAAATTTTGGTTTCAGCAGAGCAATTCCGTTTTCTTTTGAACTTCATTGTACTGTTGTAGTTGTTGTTTTGTACACCTTCCCTTGTAGTCATTGTACCTGTAGTTTGTAGTTCCTCCTTAGTCCTTAAGTAGGCTATTAGAACGTAATTGTTGTACGAACAATTTTAAACCAAAGCTACTTACGCTAATTTAAGGGGTACCGTGTGGAATACTAGGTCGTGGTAACAGGATGTTGCCTGCATCCCCACGGCAGCCACGTCAAGTGCCAAACGGGTACCACCTTCAGCAACAGCAGCAACAACAACAACAACAGTTATTACTGCAGCAACAGCAACCTTCAATCAGTTCAAGACAGCCACTACTGCATGGACGCCATCAAGACGACTATTCTGATACGGGACCACCTCCATCTGTAAGAGAAGCTCCAAGGGTTCACCAGCTCTCTGATGATGAAGAAGACTGGTGCTGACGATTGCTCCAGTCTAATCCTACAATTTTTACTATTTCTGCAACAAGTATTGACTATATTCGTGTCATACACGGGATAAAATTCAAATTCCACTGGGTTAACTTTTTTTCTTTAATGTTTTCGTGACTCTCAAAATTCAAATTCATTAAAATTATTTAGGAAAAATGGCAGGGTGTCTTCATGTGGCCACTTCAGTACTAAGTTAATTGAATCCTGTGGCTCAGGGCAGGGACACATATACAAGTAAAACATGTACACAACAGTCATTCTTGCCTTCATTAATGTACTTGCGTAATTGGAGAAGAAAAGATGGCGCTAGGACGCTGAGCACATTTGTGGATGTGCTGGTGTGATAATATGAAGCATAGATGCATTGGAAATACCACGCTTGCGAAGGAAACGAAATATGACGACATTTTTAATGTTACAAAGAGATAGGGTAGAAATAGACGAGTATGAGGTATTTATGAAGCCATCCGTGTTCCAAGGTTCCAACTCAGTAGGTGTAAATGGAACGCCTAATTTCAGAAAATATCAAACACACGCAATTTGTTCATTTACGACTGTTTCCACAGATATCCGTGAATGGACGTGTGTTTTGAATATCAAATAGCTTTGAGACTAAATTTTAGTATTAAAAAGTGTGATCGAGGGTACGACCTGTAAGTGCTAGTGTTTGCACTGAGTGCAAATGAGCAAGCGTATTAAAATGAAGCATATTCAATATACATATTTAGTCTAACGATTTTATTTGTTAAGTTCCCTGAAGGACCACTAAGGAACATTTAAAGTAAGAGCATACATGTATGGTAGTAGATGTAATTTGGTTACTATTGTTGACTTGTTTTTGTGTAAGAATGAATTGTACTTATAAGTTAATAGAATAAGAATTGTTTTTATGATTGACATTTGTTAGACAAAAATTAGGATAAGGTATGTATTTATAAAAAAACACTATGCTTTTATAAAGATATGATTAATATTCTCCTCAGTGTACAATTACTTAATTTTAATAACAATTAACTCGGGGTCGTTTATACGTCTGGTTGGAGAGACCGTCGTTGTAGCAGAGTTGAAATGTCTGTACAATAAAGCTGTGCTAGTGAGAAATTGTTGATTTAGTCTAAGAGATGAGTAATCATTAAAATATATCCAGCAAATACAAAAAATAGTTGAGTAGATTTTATAAAGCCAAGTCAAAATGTTAGAGCCGTAAAAATTTCCCGACTTTGCCAAAGTACCAATCATTGCTCCTATTTGTACACTGAGTGAGTTTTAACTTGATTTGGATTTTTTCAATAAAGTTCAAAGTGCAAAATGAATGATAATATACGATGTTTCAATTTTTGGTTTGCTACTATTATTTATTGATATGATGGGATTGAAATATACAGGGTGGCGACTTTGGTTAAAGGACAGTGAAATTGTGTCATGGCGCAAAGAGTTGCGGCGATAAAAACTTGAAACTCGGCACGATTGTTCATGTGCGAATACGGACAGACCAGACTTTTTCCCAAATTTTATAAAAGTGAAAGTGAAATATTAACTTAAACTTTAAAAACGTGAAGGGATTGTTTCCAGAGTTTTAATTTCTTTTAGATCCATCTGACAGGGGTTAAAAAAAATCCGAGGACATTGTTTCCGCAAGTACGATGTTCAGGATGATCAATTGTTTCAAAAATCGTCAAAACAAGAAATTGCTTGAACTATTTCGACCCAATATAATCCAATGAATCAAAAACACTAAATAACGGCAAATTCTTTCTTTCGATAAATTCGCATTATGCTGGATGTAGAGAATCCCCAGAGCCAAAATAAAATTGTCAGGAAGTTGACAGTCGTGCAGCCCACCGCTCGGAAGGTCACCCACAAGAATTTGGGCAAAAAAGTTGAGAGGAAACCCTAGGCCGTGGCCTCACACCCTGACATATTTTATGGCCAATCAGACGAGAAAATGCGGGACGCGCTGCGGAGATCGTATGACGGGGTCAAAAGTCAGAATTTTACGTGTCACCGGACGTGTCATCGCTTTACCTGCTGATATTTAACCTAAAATATCGGATCTTTTTGTCCGAACCACGAACAAATTAACCATGAATATATCATAATATAGCAAAATGAATATAGCAAAATGTTTATTCCGCGTAGTGATGTGTCCTCGCAAATATCTCAAAAGAACACATCCTAGACGTCCGAATTAGAAGTTAAAACCGGGATACATACTACCCCCAAGTGTGGGAGACCTCTCAGAGCCCATGATAAAAAATCCGGTCGAATTTTTTGGGTTCGGTTTGTTGAAACAGAAGTTTGAAGTCAAGAGAGTGACGAGTTTGGATAGCGTCTGGAAAATTTCTTTTGAGGAATTAAAAACTGTTTCCCCCATAAGTCGTAGATTTGTTTACAATTCATGGAAAGTGGTGTTCTCCTCCTTCGAGACAAGGACAGAGCATATGTTGAGCAAAGAAAAAAATTTCTTCGTCGCAAATTGAAATTGTAATTAAATAAATAAAGTGTATTTTAACCAAAGTCGCCACCCTGTATGTACTATTACAACAATCTTCTGTGACATTCGTCCGTGCACGGGACACTTAAGGACCATCTTCCCCCGATTTTGCATGCAAATTTACCATTAAAAGAAACTCCGGAAGTTAGACTTCATTTCTAGACGGATTTTCAAAAGGTTTCTTTTGTTATTTTCCTGGACATCTGGAGCGGGTCCGATTTTTATTGGCGAGTCGAAATTCACACTCGATGTACTTCAAAAATAAAATTTTGAAAAAAAAACCGACGGACAAGAAATTTTGAACTGGGTTGCCCGATGAACAAAAGTCA
>JAQFYE010000170.1:0-50225 GCA_034694305.1 Protaphorura glebata | reverse complement strand
AGATTGTTTTTTTAGTTTGTTGACACGAATTGAGACCTCTTGAAAACTGAAATCACCTTGTTTACTCTCTTTGGCTAGAACCGTGACTGTTTACTAAAGGCACGGCACTTTCCCTAAACAGCCAAGCTACATACTCTAAAAGTGCCAGGCTTGCAATTCTTTCCAAATTTATTATTTACCGGTTCTCTATTCTCATGGGTGAGGGAAAGGTGTGTCAACGCACGGCATTGCAATTCAAGCACTTTTACTCGCCCATAAAACGGGCCGAGAATGGTAATACCCAGTTGAAAGGATTTTTACACCGAGAATGTGCTATGTATATGTATTAATGGGTAGCGGTTTGAGTTACAAGATGCAAGGAAGCTTCCACGAATCATCATTATCATTTTTTTGGATTATTGTTACGAAGGCTTAATTAATTGCAGCTAAAATGTGCATTCGTCTGTCGCCTAAGTACAATTTATTAGAATTATGCTTGATTTATCGGATACACCGACCTAACTATCAGCTGTCAACGAAATGGACTTGTGAACTTCAGACATCAAATGCAAAAATTTGAAGAATTCTTGCTAAATCTCTTTTGTATTTTCCGAGTATTCTTAGAGAATGACTTAATTATATAAGCACGAAGGTCTTTTATCACCAAAGTAAACTATCCGTCCGAGGATTGAAGTACACCGTGACTCTAAGGGTAAGTACGACACCTCGGGTCGACAAGCCGAGATTGCAGCTCTAATGAGGTTTTTCTCCACTGGAATTTTATCCTTCAACTAGGGGTACATTCCCTAGGCGTGGGCCAGCCAGAATATCTTACTGGCATGGGTCAGTTCTCTGTGTTTTATTTTACTACGTAAATATGCCTAGCGGGTATTTTGGAATTGTTTTATTATTTCAATTCGAAATTTAGGCCCATTTATGACGAGAACTGTAAATTTCAAACAATTTAGAGTTGAATAAAAACGATTCCAGCTAGTTTACCTAATTAACAAGTATGATTCATTGTTCTTCAGACTAGGAAACAGACATACATGGCAAATCCGGTAAATTTCTCTCTCCTTTGCCCCCAAGACCTGTCCATACTAGGAATGATATTCCAGCCTCATTCCCATTTATTCGTTCTGTTGAGGTCACCAAACCACATCTCTGAAACCACGGAAAAGCTACTTTTCCTATTGTTCTTGTTATCTAATCAATTCTCCAACCCAATCTCTTTGTTTCCTCCCAGTCAGACTGTCGGCTCTCGAACACTCACCTAGTTTTCCATAGAAATGAATTAATTTAATTTCAATTTGTACATCTACCGAATTTGACTGAGAACATCTGCGTGTTTTCCTGAGTCGTGATGAGATTTCAATGAAGGATTAACCCTGGGTTGGTTACGACTCATAAATACGTACTACAAAGTACAGATGAAACAATAAAATAATGCTACATGAGTCTAGACATTTTCATTCAGCATGAACATTTTAATTAACATTTCGGCTATGAATATTGTTTAATTAGAAAAAATGCACACGTGTACTGAGCTACTACCGGCATGGGCCATTTTTCTTGCATCAACGCTAAGCCATACCGTAAATACCGCTGTGTAAGTGACGAAATAAAAGGTAGGAATACTTCGACTGGAAGTCTTCGAATTCTCACTCTGGCAACTTAAGTTCTTTCATTCGATGATCTAAAAGTCAAAAGGGGCCCCCGTTGGAGAACATGCATTATTTCCGTATTTACGGTATTTGCGTTGAGACATCCTGTACTTCTTTGGTTCTATTTAATTTAAACTTGTATGTGAGGTCTGAACGCACCGTATACCTTATGAATGCTACGTCACGCTAGACAAGAGCCAAATTACGAAAGAACATATTTTCTCCTGTTGTAAACACGGGTATGGCTGAATAACGTTCAATTACAGTACTGTACCGTGCTGGATAATTATAAGGTAGAGTCCACCCAACCTATTAATTTTCTCTGGACCGGAAAGCAAATTCTAGTTATTAAAAGGTTATAAAAACACCTCCGTGGAAATGTATTAACGGAATTCCGTCCTGGTACACAGGCAATCGATTTATTAAAAATCATTGAAGGGTAAAAGGGAAATAATCATTTGTACATAATTTGTATAAAGTGGTCTTTTATTATTTTTAATGGGACACCAATTTGAGAGTGAGTTACCCTTTGTGATATTAACGGCAGATTATATCATATTTGCATCTCCTGGTATGTAGCAAAATAATCTACGTCTGCTCCGACCGCTGCGCTGCAAGTGTGATTTAATTGAACAAATTCAATCTTTTCGTTTACCATGGGTTCCGTGAAGAAAGCAAGGGAATGGATGTGCAAAAACTGAATCTGCAAGAAAACTGCCGTGCCGTGCATACAAAACTTGGAATAACACAATCAAGAACATGCATCGATTAAATTAATCGTTGGAATATTAGAGTCTAGTTCTTAAGGGTTTGGTTAGTCTTGTCAAGTCAAACTTGAACAAGAATTACAAAAACTTATAGTTGGAAAACTTTTCAACAAAGTCGAGACGTTAAACACAGTTGTCCTGTCTGTAGTAAATGCACCGCGCGGAACAAAGCCCAAGATATTTCAAGAATTCCAGGTTATCTGTATAAAAACATGTGAATCATTCTGACTACGCTCTTCGATCTTTTATTTTAATTTTCATACCTCAACCTCAGGTATTACCTCAAACTATCAAAATTTCACGCCACAGTTCTTTGAAAAATATTCCAATCGACCGTGTACTTGCCAGTTAAACCGATCTGCCAAGACTGGTCCCTTCTTTAAGAGCAGTTTTTTGTGCTTCCAATTTGATGTCAATATATGCAGAATATCTTAGATGTAAAAAACGACATGCCCGTGTTCCTGACCGTTCCACCTATTTCTGGTTGAATCTTCAAAGTAAGGCAAAATACAGAAAATGAGGATGGTAATAAAAGTATATATTTCAGGCAAATTACATACTACGAAAACCAGGTCTTGTCTGTACGGAAACGTGCTAAAGGCGGAAGAATTTGGGTCCGGGTAAATTGAAAGTGTTACGAGCATGTGAAGAAAATAAATGACAGTAAAAGTTTAATGCCCAGAACACTTTACTTCATGGACATCATGGAACAAATAATGATGTGATTATGAATGCTATGAAACAGCCCCTAGCCACTCTCTCCAGCACAGCCTCATATTTCAATTCCAAGATTTTATTTGTCCTCGCTCGTGTTACGCACTTTTTAGAATTTGAGCCATTGTACTAGTCTCAGTTGACTAACCCAATGAAATATCTGTCGCAGAATTGAAATCCCTAGATGCATATTACAGGGTAAAAAGTAGAGAGGACAGGGCATGGAAAATCTAGTTTGGGCTACGATTCATGCAGACGGTTGACGGTTAAAGTTGTTGAATTTATTCCTCGTTCACACTCTCTTGTGTTATGTGCACTGGAAACGAATTTTTGAGAGCCAAGAAACGGGTTGAGAAAAGGACTTTCACTTTACAACAGAAGAACCAAAAGACATTTCCACTTTCCCCCGTCGCCCTGCCCGCCAGAGAACAACTTAATTCAATTTCCTCAAGACGAATTCAACGCAATACTTGATTAGACTACAAAAGAAGTAAATACGAAAGAAAGTCACAACAAACACATCCACGGCAGCTATGCGGCTCAATTTAACTCCGTAGTCCTCTCTAGCAAGTTTGTAAATGCTTGTGAGAAATTAGAGTAAGGTGGAGAAAGTCTTTCAGAATTGTTGCATCCTTTCCGTTCAGCCGTTCTACTAAATGTAGCTTCCGTCTCTTCACAAAGCTTGGTCGAAAAGATTTTGATGGCATTGAACAGGTGGTCATCCAGGACAGATCTCAATTGCCCATTGGCATTGCCCATGTCCTTAAGGATATACATACATATTCTGCAAGTAAAACCTGTTGAAGGCAACATCGAATGATCGTGTGATAAAAAATAGCCGCGACGCAAGACAACAGTAGTTTAGCCATAGCTCTATATATAGATCTAGTATACATATGTTATCATTAAATATTCTAAGCTCTTTCGGAAGTGAAATAAATCAAGACGATCGAATACAAAATTTTGAAACAATTTTTGCAACAAAATGTATTTATTTATTATATAACTCTGATTGACTACGTTTTGGTGTATAGTAACAACATTAGGATTTTATTTATATCTCACTTATTGCTAAAACCGGACTGCTGCTGCTGCTACACCTCCTTTGTAGAAAACTGACTGTCCATTAATTTCGATGTGTATACAAAAGGCCAATCACATAGGATTTGGCGAGACAGCTAGTCAGTCCGATTTTTGACTACTTGGTTTGTTTCTCTCTCTTTTTCAATTTTTTTGGGGGAAAATTTAGGGAGTTTGCTTTTGATGAACACTGCCACCTCATTTTATTATGTATTAGTCACACTGACAGGGCAGTTTTAATTTTCTCTTGAACAACTACAGATTCAACAATTTTTACTTCACACTCTCATTGTTCCGTTCATATTCATAATTCATATTAAGGTATTTCACTCCCGATCATGACCGTGATAAATGACAATAACTAGATATAGATTCATGTAGACGCATTTTTGTGTATTTTCGCTCATGGTCGTTCGCCCAAATGTACTACAGCAGCACACTAAAGAAGTAGTAACAAACCAGCTCATTGTAATTTTAGAGACTCTTTCAAGAAATACAAAATGTTATAGTTGCGGTTACTACCTTCACAAAAAAAGAAACGAAAACAACCCGCATCCTAAAGTCTTGTCTACAACAAACTATTTTTCTTTCTTAACACACGATGTTAACAAAATCACGTCAGTAAGGTCAGGTCTTTTCTGGTTGAGTAAGCAGCATAATGGTGATGGAGACCTGGCCTGACATTTCTGTACATTTCTTCTGTGATTTCTTAGCCATGTATCAACAACCCTTGGTCGGTGAGTCTGCCCGGAGAAAATTTTATTTTCTAGTACAAAGTAAACAACAACTCATGGCGAGAGGAACTTAAGTAAAGATCAGTGCTATGAGTCCTCCATATTCGTTACTTACGGTTAGTCTAGAAAAAGCTAACATGCTCATGTTCAATTAATTAATTCTTATTAATATTCATACACAACCTCAACTAGGAGACAGACTCACCCGGGCAGAAGGAGAATTTGGAGAAAGTAGTTCTTTGTAATGCTTATAACTAAGCCTTTTTGTCACTTTCCACCAAACATGAAAGTATATTTAAACTACTATACGATTTTATGTAATGTACCGTGCATATGAAACACTCAAGACTAGAGACTATTATGTGAAAGTGAGCAATTCTATCAAAAATCCCACCCCGGTCTCTAAAAACTAGACTAATGACTATATTTTACCTAATGAATATATACAAACACAAGGACGAATCCTTTAGTCAAACTCACTCAGCAAAATCACTAAATGTCTCAAGGGCACATTATGTACGTATATGTGTAATAATCCTGATTCTTACAATTAATAAAATGGTTTTCCAGTGAACATCAAATACAAGCCCATTCCTACGATTTTGATTTAAAAGGCTTCTATTTCAAATATTCTATGTTGGTTTTGCTTTTCCATTTCCCTAATGGAGAAAGTACCACTACTTTCTCCATACTTCACTATACGATGAGACCAGCCAATATTGGAAGAGTTACAAAAATTGTTAAGTTCATGTCACCGGACACAATTTGTCCATTGTACAACTACTAAATTAAGTGGTTCTTGAGAAAGAGAACTGAAAACGGCTATTGTCTTGAAATTATTATTTTTTTTCATATTTACAAAACAAAAACAAAATAAACCGAATGAATTGTCTCGAATTAGGAAAAGCAATGCTTGGTAGACAAATGATGACATAAATGCCTTCACCTCAGACATCTCGAGTAAACTCTCTTACTAAATATTTAACGCATTTATACGCTGCAAATAATATAGTTAGGTTAATTGTAGTGCGTACGTATATATAATATTATTTAAATAAATGAGGGACTGGACTTCATTGAGCACACACGAACATTTCTTCCTACTTTAAACCTAGTGGAGGTTTTTGATTTTATCAAGACCACACACACGTCAATATCCTTTCAATGTTCTTTTAAACACTAGTCACGAACGACAACTTGAGTCTTCTACAGTCTTTGGCCAAGGGAAATGTTCTATTTATGTTCAACGTTCATTCAGAAAATCATTTTTACAGTCGGAATTAAATGCCTGAATAGGTACGACAGTCATATCGACAGAATTTATTTCAACAAACCCACTAGGGCTTCATTTGAAATCAAATCCTTCTTTTGACTTTTAGATCCTAAGAATGCAATGCAAATGCAAAGCATTGTTGATATATTATGTAATTATTAAGTATGTATGTATAGTACATTATTATTATTATCACACTAACCGTAAACGTCAATCAATTAAATGTGGAGCTGATCAGGGAGAAAATATATTTTTGAGTCAAGACTCAACACATTTTCTTTTTTTTTGTCGCTAGTAACAGTCATAAATTTTGGGACTAAAAAAAGCTCGATTTGTCTTCAAATTGTCTTTCTCAAATATTCAGGGAATTTAAAAATTTACAATTCAGAATATGTTCCATTCCCATTCAATTCAAATTATAAAATGAATGTCTCTTTGAACTCAAAAATAGTTTAATTTTTTTCCTTATGCATCAACGTAATTCCAAAACACTGCATTCGTACCGTAAAGCAAAAGAATATTTCACATTTATCCAGAATTGAGGAGTGAATTGGGTTGATAACACACTCTAATGAAAAAATTACTTGAGTCACCGAGTAACTTGGAAACTAGTCAACTCAGCTTTTCATAAGCTTTAGAAAAACATAACTTTACTCTTACGATAAGAGTCGATTCCTGTAGAATTTTGAAACATTAGGCAGACTTAGCACCTTATATTATTGTGTTGCCTTCCATTCCAGCTACGAAATTTTAAGCCATGTAATGTGCAACCAGGAATTCTGTCATTCTATCCACGGCACGGGAACCACTCATTAAGGTCATGGCTTGAGAATTCTACTCTAACAGGAACATTTTATACATGCGCTAGGTAGGAACGGAAAAACCAATACGGTCTTAATTGAATCATATCACTCCAGAAGCCTAATTCAAAAATCTCAATGAACACTCTTTTTTTCGTTTTGAGAGGACAGAACAGTTAAGGACTAAGCTCGGCTCAATAATATTAACCTAATTCCTGCAGAAAATATTTCCACGATGAACCTATGCTTTTGTTTCTGACTGTAGTACACATTTCAGTAAATACTAGTTTGAAATTCTTTTTAGGAAGAATGAATGAATCATGTAGACAACTAGACTCGTGTAAATGTAGAAAAATGTAAGAAACTGGAGTACGGTGAATGGGTTGTTTGAACAGAATGAACAGAACCCGATCCCTTGGAGGTGTAATATTTAAAATTCTAGCAAACACATTGATGCTAATATTATGCAGCACATCAAAAGTTATACAACAGTGTTTAGCGAAAAGAAATAATTTTCACCATTTTACCATTGCATCACTTTCGACAATTCTATTCCACAATTCCTATCAGCTATTCAGATTCAGATTGAATTGTAAATATTAACTACCCTATTCTTGCTTAATGGAAGTAAAGTTGATGCACATATAAATTTGCGATACCAGTGAAGACAGTAGTTCCCCTTTTCCTAACTATTATAATATCAACTAATTCACATCCCGTACATTTTTCCTGTTTAAAATGGGTACGGAGTTTCAAAATTCAAAAATACAGAATACACTACGTATGCAAGTGTATACAGGAGAGACCTATTTTATAAATTTCAAACTTTAACTAATGGTAATGGTGTTAGGACGTTAACTCAGTATCGTATCCCTTCCTCTCTTGGACTCGAAAAGTACTGTTTAACATATATAAATCTTGTCATCTAAACTACGAAAGAAGCAGGCGATGATGAACATTTTACAAGAACAACAAAGTACTATCGAACTATTGGATGGCAGAGTAGCTACATGTGTAAGCCTATCACAACTCTTTTTCTTTTTTCTCAAGTACTCTTGTACCCGCCGTACCCTCTGTGTGTGTCTGTGTCTATCCGGTATTAGCGGTCGGTCGGACACGAAAATTGCATTCATCACAACAGGCATCCTAAAATGTTCCTTTTAGTTAAACATGGTTTGTTGAAAGCTTTGAACTTAAGACTTTTTCATCGTTTCAATACGTAAGTATTTACGAAGCATGAACCGAGTACTTTCTTCAAATCTCATGCCACATCAATGGATTACTTACTTTTAACTTCGACCACATTTTGCGTACGTATACTTAAAAGATTAAGTTGGCATAACTTTTGATTATCTTCATTCTACGTTTTCTCGCACATTGATAGCATCGTTACGCAGCTTTAAGGTCACTACTAAAGAAAGCACCTCTGCCATTTCTTTCTTTGCAACTCATTATTTTTGTTTAACGGAAACACTTGGTATTGACATTACATTATTATACTATGATTATATAATGGGAGAAACACAAAACCGGGTGAGTTAAGAGCACAGACTACCGTGCTACTTTTCAGTCTAAGATTTTGTTAAATTATATTTACAAGAACGACCGGTTACTTCCTTATTGGGAATATTTCTACTTAGAGGTGGAGTTGGAGCTAGTGCTGGAGTTTGGCTCGGGTTGATTATTAGCGTTAGGATTCGGATTTGGAGACGTCTCTCTTGCTCTCTGTTCCAATTCAGCTTTGATGATCTCAATGTCTTGTTGGCTGAAAATAAAAACAAATACGAAAACAAATTAAAGCGCTGCAACCGTAATTGCTATGAACATTCTATGATAAAGCCGCAAGGGAAATGTGTTGAAATGTTCATGAGAACACAAATAATAGATATAGTTCAACCATAGGTGAATTATAATTTACCTGATCTGCATGAAAAGGATTCCATTGATCAAATTGAGCATATCAAGAACAGATCCCATTGAAGGAGGTTGGATTTGAATCGGAGGTAAGCCCTTGCCGTGCGCCATATCATTGATCTAGATAATTTGACATGACACATTTGTATACACATGTACACAAAGTAAAAAGTTTCACAATTCAAAATTAAAATACATATAATATTTTATTACTTTTCGCTGAAGAACAACTGCTTGTTGAGTGAGATGTGCTAAACATTCTGATGCTTCCTGTGTTTTTTCATGTTTGGGTCCCAACTGTTCCTTATAAATGGAATAGGTCTCTCGTTCGTTCATTAGAGCAGACCTAAAGTCGCCTGTACACGAACAAACAAAACAAAAATACTTGTAAAACACGCAAGCACCAGAAATGAAGAGGAGCAGGTGGATCAAATTAGTTTTTTTTTCTCACCAATACAGCTTTGAGTTCTGGCAACCAAGTGATGGCCAACAGCAGTTTTGAGGGATCTGGCCCCGAAATACTTTTTGTTCAAGTCTAATGCTTTCTCCAGGAATTTAAGGGAAAGTTCGTATTCTCCAACAGCGTGCAAAATCAAACCAATGTTACTGTCCAAAAGTGCAACATGTGGATGATTCTCTCCACAAACTAGTAAACTCAAATAGCGTGCCCTGCAATAAAAAAAATGCTTTACAGGAAATTCTCCAAACATATGTGTAAGGCGGATATACTGAATTCTGAATATTCTGTGTTACAAAGAGTAAAAATTAAGGGATTCATCACAATAGTAATTAGGAATATGGGAGAAGAGCTAAAATCATCCGTGGGCTGGGATACCGTAAAATTTCTAATAAAACCTGTGAGTTGTAATAAAGTCCGGAATTGGGGACAACATACTAAAATACTAAATTTTGAGTACAACTCGAACCAAATTTTTGTCTATAGTAAACTCCGGAATTGCGTTTAAAGCTTTACGGTTCACATTTCAGTATGTCTTATTAATATAGTAAAAGTTAAAGCTGTAATTTACCTATACAAAAGTTTGAGGGCTGTGGTAACTTGATTATTGGCAAAACAATAAAGTGAGAGATGAGTGTACTCCAAAATAGTTGTTGGGTGATCAACACCAAGTAATCGTTCTGCCATAAAAAGGGCTTTTTGCTGATACGCCATTGCATCTCCATACTCTCCCATGACATAATTCAATCTTGCCAATGAACGAAGACACAATGCTATGTCTGGATGCATTGCGCCATAGACATTGTTCAAAAGATTGAGAGACTCACTCAACAATTCAAAGCCTTCACGAACGAAACCAGATGACATTTTAGACTGAGCAGTATTCAAGAAAGTGTAGGCATCTGATGCTTTAGGATCAATGTGTTTGACCACAGGGAATACATTTAAGATGTCTTCTTGTGAAAATGTGCAGCTTGTACTACCAGACTTTGTTGACCCACTACCTTTGTTGAATTGATATTCCCTCAAAAGGATTTGAACACCGGTTTTCAGGGTAAACGACCGGAGGAGAGACATCCGTTGAATACCATAAGTAGTCATGCAAATATCAATGGATTCTTGTGCAACCTCAGGGAGAGTGAATCCATAATATGTTCGCATGTCCAGTTTAATTTGCTCCCATAAAGACGCTTGAGTCATAGCGGTCCATTCTGTGCCAATTGCAGCAGACGGTCCATTCGTTGCACTTGGCTGTCTTGACCTGTTATTATTCTGTTGTCGATTCTTGTTTCGATGAGCTCCTCGCTTCAATGGAGTCAACTAAGAATAACAATTAAGCATTAGTATTAGGACTACATCCAGGGATAGTAATATCTATATCTTCGCTAATTCTCAGGCCAGATAACACTATTCGGTGAATATTCTACAGATATCACTGGTTTTCCGAATTCCACCACGCAGTAAAGTACTAATACATACTTACCTCGTCACCACCAATTGGTGGTACTGGTTGACCCGTCATTAGTAAACAGTTCAAGAAATGACTGATCGCTAGGCTTTGAAACATTGCATCCACACTCTGTACATTACAAAATAAAAATAATAATTCAACCACTACATAAATGCAATCTGTGATTAGAAACTAAGGTTGAGATTAGTAAAATTAAAATTCGCACCTGAATGTACGGGTTGAAAACATGTTTTGTACTTCGTGTAATTATTTCAGTTACAGCAATTGTGGTCATAAAGTGTGGCAAATTTTGTGAACTTGTGACACTGGGTTGTGTTGGGGTATTCGAATTAGTTGAAGCTGATGATGAAGAAGCAGTTGAAGTCGGGATAACCACAATTTTACTTTCAGAATCCTTGAACGATTCACGTTCCAATAGAAGAGTTACAATGCGGCCCAAATAGCGAATATTAATACCGCGTAAATGCATGGCAGCCGACAATGTGATTCCATCCATAACAAGAGCATTCGGTCCAAAAAATGTTGAACCACTGTCGAGGGCGCACGCACTAATAACAATACAAATATCTGCAATTTAGATACCACAATAAACTAAAGTCGTGGGACAAAATAATAAATAGTGCACCTGTTAGCAGTAATGTCCCGAATGAAGGTAGGAATTTGGAACAATAGAAGAAAGTCACATGCTTCTTTGTTCAGACGAATTTGAGCTTCCATTGATGGATACTTTTTCAATTTGGTGACATCCTTAACGTCGGAGTTCACTTCGCTACCTTCCTCACCAGCTTGACTGTTTTCAGTGGCTGCATTATCGCCAGCGGTTGAATTCTTCTGCTCATTAGCTGCGACTTCCTTTAGCAACTGTTCTTCACTTGGTTCAGTGTGTTTAACACTCGGTGAAAAAATGTCTGGGTTGAAGCGTAGGTCAAACTCCGTGAGTGATAATGAACAAACGGATGTTGCAGCATTCCTGATCGCTCTCACCGTAGTCGATTCTATAGAATACAAGTAAAATGTTTATTTATAGCCGTGATTTCAAAATATATCTCTTCAAAATCCCAATTACCTTCTGTCGAATTTGTAATGACTTCTTCTGCAACCTTTGGTTCTTGCGGTGCTTCCGCTTCAATAGTTGTCTTCACTGTTGCATCAGCAATGTGTTCAGCAGTTGGTTCTGTTGGGACAATTGGTTCTGTTGGTTCACTTTCTGTAGCAGTAGGGATCTCAGTAATCCTGTCTTCAACAGTTTCAACAGAAGTGGTAGGTTCAGTAGATTCGGGTTCAGAAGACTCAGGGACAGCAACGGGAGCCAATATGTTTTCTTGTATTGGAAGCGAATTGATTTGATTAACCACTTGCGCCTTAAATCCGTACTTTTGAAGATGATAGGCGGCCACTTTGATAAACGTCATGTACCTTGACTCCACGAATGAATCAACCAATTCTTGACGAAGGCAACAAAGTTTATGAGGATGTTCTAATGGGTAACCCAATTCTCTCGCTTCTTCATTTAACTCAATCTCTGCTCCTACATAGGAATGAAATAAACTAAATTAGCATCGAAGGTTAACTGAAAACTTCGATTGTGCGCTGTAAAAACCAACCGTTCAAAAAGTTGACATCTGGAGGAAAAGTACGTAGTAAGTCTAATATATAGTGTCGTCCATCATTGCCAATGATACCCTTACATTCCACCGAGGAGCAAAGCTCGATCACTTCATCCTTCTCATTGCTCACGTAGTGAGGAAGAACCTTGAGTCTGTAATGAAATGTTCAAGTTCATTACTTAATTGCATCGATTCAGTTAACAATTACAATTTCTCTGAGCATTTTAAAATGTTACAAGTAATAAGAGCTACCAAAGAAGAGATATTCTGTTCCTTAGCTTAAAGTACTAATTCATTTGGCATAAATTGAGTTGAAATACAAACCTGCTAGCAGCTTTTTTAAGAAGGTCCAAATATTTGTCATTTGTAACGACCGTTTTTCCAAAGTCAATGGAACCATAAACGACTGATTGATCTTGTTCACGTTCAAGAATACCAGGTATGATTGACTGGGCAGTGACTCTGTACCCTCTGTAATCAATCACGACCGTTCCTAAAGTGTATAATCCTTCCAAATCAATTGCGTTGTACGCAGCTACTCCTTGTAAATCATTTCGTGGGGCAACGTGAGCAGCAGCATCCCCACCCAATTCCTTGTAGTGATCTCGAACATCAAAGCCAAGTGAGAAAAATATATTTGACCAAATATACATTTGCATTTTGTGACTTTCTCCTGGATTAATTGCCATGATATTTCCATCAATCACAGCAACCGCTCCGCGTGTTGCGGCAGAAACAAAGTCAGAGTGAACCTAATGACAGCAAATTGCAGCATTCAGAATAAAAAGTATGCCGTGCTAAACAGGAAATAGTTAGTAAACTTACCTTAAAAATGGCACGTTCCCGAAGAAGACGCTCAGGCAGTGTAGCTCGAGGAAGCTCCCTTGTGGATTGAAGCTCCTCATTCCAATCTCTTGTCTGACCAGGAATATGTTCCTCATAACCAAGTTTTGATGAAAATGCTTCCTCTGCTCGAATAGCATCCAAATTATGAGATACATTTGGTGAAACCCAAGAATAAACCTGGTAAGGTGTCGCAACTCTCTCAAATGGATGACGTGCCATTCTTCGTTTTTGAAGTTGAGTGAAGGTCTTACGGAAGCCAGTACTAATTTGGTTGAGCAATTCTGCACATTGAAAAAAGTTATTATGAAATCGAAATAAATTACATAAGTTCTTGTCAGTAACGTAAAGGCAAGAAATAATTCTTACCAATTAAAATATTAAAAATAATCCTTACCAATGAGTGAATGACTCAAAAAATTATTCGGATGAGCCGGAAGCGGATCGAAGCACTCCATTGTGGAGCGATTAAGGTAGAAACCGCGGGGGGAAGCAGTTATGTGACAAGTCTTGTCCTCTAAAGTTACTACTAGTATGTACATCAAATCCCCATGAAGTTTTCGATAACCCGGGGGCGGATTCCAACCTGAAGCTGCAAGAACCTGTTAAATATATATTATTTCAATTAAATCCTATTTCATGAACAATAACAGTAGAGGTCAAAAATTAGTGGTGAAATCTATTACACCCTTGACATTCAGCCTCAAGATTTTGAAATGTAAAACGACTTTCCTCTACATTCACTTTTGTCTTCAGGGGAGAAAAGTAATAAAAAAACAACAGATAATTTGAGAAAAATCTCCGGACCATCAGATCATACATTTTATTTAGGGAACAATTCTTTCTAAGTTCCTTAAACCAGATGTCAGAAATTCTGATCCGAAAATATATAACAAGAATCTGAAGTAATCGAAGTCTAGAGCAAAAATGATTATAATTGATGAATTATGGTAATACCTTAAGGCAACTGATGGGTTTTTGATCTTTATTGAGTGGATGGATGGGACAAAGTAGGAGGGAATTAGCAGTGCCGGGCATAATGCAATCAGGTGGAGTGCAGTCCACAACTCGTTTCTTTCCAGTCAAATCCCCACCACTAACTGCATT
Source organism: Protaphorura glebata (assembly GCA_034694305.1). Classification (NCBI taxonomy): domain Eukaryota; kingdom Metazoa; phylum Arthropoda; class Collembola; order Poduromorpha; family Onychiuridae; genus Protaphorura; species Protaphorura glebata. The sequence goes on along the minus strand of JAQFYE010000170.1, from coordinate 35,815 downwards.
CAAGAAGGATAAGGAAGCACAATCAGTTCCAGCATAGGCATCAGCCCAATCAGACGGCTTCAATAAGTCTCGAACATGTTTCACATGTATTCGAGCTTCACGACAAGTATAAGGTTCATCCACAACCTGAAAGATATAAAAATATTTAATTTCCCAGAGTTTGAGCAATTTGTAATTAGATGCAGTGAACTCTATATTATGTCGAATTTGCTGCATGTACATAAATCTCTTCCATTTACGATCTAGTCTATGATATAGAAGTATACGAACAGGGTTTTCTAATTTGTTCGATTACAGGAGGTGTTTGATTTATAGTGTGTACCGCACATATGACAAAATCTTGGCTTTGCTTACTCTAATCGTTGAACCATCCTTCAAATCAGCCACACTCTTTAATTCAGCAAAATTATCCAAAGTAATGCCTTCCAATTGTAAGGAAAAGCATGTCCGATGACAAGTGTCTTCTCGTTCCATTAGTAGCTGATGAAGTTCTTGCACGATCTCGCTACTGGATACCTGTAAAAAATAATTAAAAATGTTTAATACACTTCACTTGACATATATATAGAAGAGATACGATGACTCAATGGCACGAATGACATCCTACACCTAAATGCTAATCTGGTTAGCTAAGGTAAACTTGGTAAAGTATTTTACCAAAGACCACAGACTAAATTGGTTTGTAACGCAAAGCTAATATCAAAAGTCATCAGAAAGACAAACTGGAGAGTAAACCCTACACGGGGTCACTCCTCCGCGTAATTGACTTTTTGATATATATCAGACAAGACTACAGTATTTCTGCCATTCTAGGGTACAAATTAGTGTAATTAATTCGTTTATCGATTCTTACAACACGACATAGGAAATATTAAAAAAAATACTCCAAGAGCATGACATAAACAAACTTCAGTGTATGTAAAGGATGGTTTACTGGAAATTACCCCGCGGCTGAACATATCAACTTCCCTATAATTTTTCCAAGTTTCAGGAGAATCGCAACTCGGAGAATGCAAAAAAGAAAATATTCAAATCGACAATCGACAGACCTACAATCGACAGACCTACAATCTTCAAAGGTACAAGTACACTGAGTGTCGGCATAGAAAACATTTCGACCCGTAGCCATGTTTAGAAGCAAAGTTTTAATTCCAGTAAATATCCATCGTTGTCGTTGGAAACCAAAGCCCATATAATTGGCACTTTGCAGTGCAGGTTTCAAATGAACAGGTATGCTTGGAAGACTATTCGCAAAGTGAGACATTCTCAAACCCATTTCTGGCTATGAATTCTTGATAGGAATCCAACAAATTGCAAAAAAAAAACTCATTATTATTAGAATTCAACATTAACTTACATTTTGCCAACTATAACTCAGTTGGCATATTGCCTGGTAACAATGGGGCAGCAGCATGATGACCTGACAAACCTTTGAGTTTGTCCAGCACTACTGACGAACACCAATAGCACGACTACGACTTCTACAGTATCTAAAAGCACTGATCAGTTTTGGATTTCGTATTTGATTCTCGATGATTGCGAACGACTGTACTGCATGCACTGAGAAAAAAATGTAATTCTTGGTTCTTTGGATAAAACGCATGGCATGGCAGGTGCGAAGCGTGTTTCTGTTTAACAGCATGGGAGTTTCGAGCACGTGTTTCCAAGAGGTAAAATTCGTAATCGTGGAAAGCCCTGACTGGTTCGTTTAGCGTCCGCCTGAGGCTTTAGTTGTACATTGATCTCTGACATTGGCCGGAACATTACGTAAGTTCCAGAACCTGTCTTAGACGACCACGTTTGGCTTTCGGGTAACCAAGTTGTGGTACAGAATGTTGCAATGAATGTGATACGGATAGGCACCGTGCACAGCTCAGGTTGTAGGTGGCGCTCTAACCCAAATACCACGACTCAGGAAACTCCCGTGCAAACACATGTAAATCATCTGCACTGCACTTCAGAAAAATATTTTGACAGAATGAAATTTCATTTAATAAATTGAGATGGGCGATTATTGGGGATATAAAGTCAATATTTCAATCCCGAGGTCAAAGAAATTCTAACACCAACCACAGCGGTTTTAGTTTGCTTCAGAAATTTAGAACCTATTTGAGACGAGAGATAGGACAAAATACACATATAACGAGAGCACACTTATGTGTAAGGAACCAGAAGTAACGTATCGGTCAAATGACCTCGTTGCACGTGTTAGCCACGTACTCGGAGGACAGGTTTCATTCTATAGTAGTAAACTCTTAAATAGATTGGTCAAAATCAAAATTTGTCCTGTACCTCAGTAATCTCAAAGAAAATCAAATGAACGGTGAAAATTTAAACTAGGAAAGCATATTAAACAGATACACAGAATGGGATCGCGGCAGTTATGACAAATAGGATGCCTAATAATGTCAACCCCTACGCGTGCGAATGCCTCAGGATGTTGTCAACTTCGAAGGGCTTTACCGTAGAGTGAAATCAACCGTAAATGACCGATTAGGCGCGGGGTCCACAATAAACGCCGAAGAGCGTGTAGTTCGTATTGCCCCAATACCCGGGACAGAAAGTTCAAAAATTATAATTAAACGCCCGCGCCCGGGCGTCTGATCGGTCATTTACGGCAACTCCTGTTCGCTACCTTAAATCTTAGGATTATGTCATCATAACCAAACATAGGATAAAAATAAAACATAATTGAAATTGAAGATATTCGAGACGAGAGATGCTTTCGGATTGTCTTAAATCAGTTGTAGCGAAAGTTGTGTAACTCGAATAAGGCACTTTTGACGCCATAACCGACGCAATCATGGAAGACATTTTAACAAGCTTATGCAAAACTATAATATACTTGAGTAGGCTTACTGACCTTCGAAAATGTCAATTTACCTGAATTTCGAATGGCTCAGCGCCTGGTGCAACGATTTTGATGGTTAGTCCAGCATCATGAACATAAAAAATATCATCAGCGGTTGACTGGTCAGCCTTCCCATCTCCTTTGTTCTCTGTCGATTCATCATTCTCATTTTCTTCCGGGACATCTTCATTAGTCCCATTCTCATTCTCATTCTCATTCTCACTTGTATTGGCACCATTGGCAGTTTTGTTGATTCCATTCTTCTCATCACCAGAATTTCGATGACTCTTTTTTTCATTCGGAGCAGTGGAGCGTTTATTGCTGTTACTGTTGTTGTTTGACCTTGACCTTTTAGATATCCCTTTATTATCTCTCTGTTCATGGTCAACTCCTGGCTTTGAATTCTCTTTGTCACTGGCTCCATTCTCCAAGTGTGGACTTCCTTGTCCATTTGTATGGTTCACAACGTCAATGTCATGACTTGGGGTGGGGGGCGTGGATGCCCCATTACTTGACCCATTCATATCTTCATTCAATTCTTGTTCTGGTTCTTCACCTCCAGAGCTACAACTCGCATCAGCTCCATTATTACTATTATTGCCTTCATCAACTGATGGTACTGAATCTTTTTTCAGTGGTGGGATCGTCGTGAGGTCAGCAGTCACTTTTTTCACTTGTTTTGTACTCGTCGTCGTCGTCGAGTTTCCGTTCGGGTTCTCCACAGCATCAGTCACTTTCATATTAATTTATTTAACGAGGAACAATTTATTTCTGACGTGATGATGGAGTTAACCGTTAAATCACAGTCGGCAGTTTTATAATCTTTGTCCGGTGTCCTTGATTGACAAGCAAGTTTTGCTGATGACAAGTTTGGGTTAGTTCCGGTTGTCGAGTCGTGAAAAAGCCGTCAATTTCCGAAACTTAAGAAGGTGGCAAGCACGGCAAGATGTCAATGAACTTTTCGATTGGATTGGAAGAACGTCTGCTTCTGTAATCTTCTGAATCAAAAGAAATGAATTGAAATTAAAGTCTCTAATCATTCAACAAGTTTTAATTTCTACGAGTAAACTCAAACCAAACGGTTTTTAATCGAGTTCAAGAATTCACACGATTTTTTCCACTCGCTAGCCGTGAATAAGTTTCATGTCGAACTTTCTTTCTTGTGGGAAATGCATGGGAGAAAGTCGATACTTTCTTTCCGATTGTTTGGTAAAAAGAGTTTCCAGGGAAAATAAAATTTTGCATAAACTACGGGGTGGTACAGGAAAGTACAGGGTAGGGTCATTTACCACACCTACCCTCAGATTAAGCGATCGTGATGTGTCAAGAAAAGAGTGAATTATCGAGTCAATCTAGTGAGCTATTAGAATCTTTTTTATCAAAGTAATGCCAGGCTCCGCGCTATAGGAAGTTTAACCTCGCAATAATCACACTAAAGAGTTCCTTCCAAATTGTACAAAATCATCTCAACAATTCGTCATCTCGACATTCAGATCTCAAAATTATTTAAAATCCTGAAATTATTTATTTAACCTTCAACTATCCTGGAAGAATATTTTTGTAACGTATATAATGAGTTGAAAAGTTTGCATTAATGTAACGTCAGTGATTATCGTTTAATTCAAAATCGGTGATTTTTTCTTCTTGCCTTCATTTACCTCAAAATTTCTGCGCCATGCCCCACGCTCTAATGAAATGATCCATGGTTCTAAGGCTTCCAAATTAAATTCTCTACAAAAACGCCTATGTATTAACACGTTTTATGAAAACTTCCTGTTTGGTGTATAAGGATTCAATGGTGATACATATACCGCCCCGAAAATCCTGTATGGGCAAGACGAATCAACACTTAGAAAGAATAACTTCAATGTGACTTTTGCGAATGTATCATAATGTAACTACTGAGCACACGGTTTCACGGTCTAACCAGTATAGAAATTAAAAAATTAACTGGGATCTTAGCCACTTCCACATGATGCGCGTTGAAATTAGCATATTTTCAGGTCTCTATTGGACATAAATTCCCATGACCTTATTATTTAACCAACCGCAATTCTTCCTGGAACGGTGAAAATACTTGAAAATATGCAGGCGCCCCTGTTAGTACAAATAGAAATATTGATTACTTCGTGGAAATGGAACAAGCAAACAGGAGAGTTAATTTCTACATCTGTACTGGAAAACTACTAATAGAAATTATTTTTGCTCTGGTTCAATCCTATTTTGTATTAGCTCTTTCTTTCACTACTCATGAGTTAGAAATGTTGAAGACACATGCTCCGCAGGTTTACCGGTTCCTTATCCTTATCCTTACATGCCTCCGAGCATATTCTCAAGAATGGAACCTGATATTTCTCTCATGGTCTGGTCACACAAGCAAAGTGATACATTATTCATCAGGGGACCCTTTATTTCTAACAAGGAACCCTTTTTAAATGGAAAAATCAGTCGATACATGGCTAAAATGTTCATGAATGTTATTTTCAAGTGCCCTGGTCACAATAGTCACAAATATGTAGATTTCATCAGCAACTGAATTTAGTTTCAGATTCCTCTCTACTATACATTTGGTAGACTTGAGGCTTCAGTAAAAAGTGTCTTCAAGGGCATATTTACATTGTTCGAAAATTTCTAGCAGCGAACCATACTGATATCCGTCAACAACCCAAGACACACGATGTAACCTCTAGGGCGTCTAGAGTATGAGTTTGAATTCTGAGTCTATCAACTTTGACGTGTACAGAAGTTTCCTTGTTGGCGTTTCGTTTCACTTTAAACATGTTGGTGCTAACAAGGGTTGTCTTTATTCTTTTCCAACCAGATATTGTTATAAACTATTATTGTCTCAAAACGATTACTCATATGAAGGATATTACCCACCAGGAAAGCTAAATGTTATATATTTATCCAAAATATTAGAGATAGAGCAAAATTTTATCACAGTTATTTATGGAAAGGTCAGAAGATTTGCGCACGACACCGGGCTACCGGGCACCGGGTTTCCTGTTTCGTTTCGTGTTCCTACATAATATACGAACCTGCATGTATACAGCACACCACAAAAACCGATCTATTGATTTCTATTCACAAAGTAATATTTTCGGATTCAACTTACAAGAAAATGAGTCGGTAGATTTTGAATTTTCAAAGTTATGGCGTATACTATGTAATGTAACTGTTTCAAAATATTTCAAGTCTCGTGTCGTAATTAAAATTAAACCCGTTATCAGAAGAAGAGAAGAGAGAAAAATGAAGAAGGGGTTAGAAAAAGATTATGATTATGAATGGCGTTGGGAAAGAGCATGGTGATCTTTTCTGGATGAGAAAAAGCACATGGGGGGTGAGGACACTACTAGTTGTAGTTTGATACACGCAAGTAGTTTAATAATTGTTTGTATGTACATCATTGTACAGGGACTTCAACTTCAAGTAGTCTAGTAATATGGCATTTTTTCACGTTTAGTTAACACGAAGGTGGAAGCCTCCACTATTAGGATTATGCAATCTTTTTCGTTACTAGTCCAGCCGCGCGGGTGCTTCACCAATGCAATCCAATCGTTTTTTTACCATTTACTCTCTACAACTCTTCTACTATACAAGAGGTGTACATTAATAGACATGGAATGGAAATGAACAAGGAGCTAAAGAAACGGACCGGATAACTCTTTGACTTATTACACACGAACCAGAAACAAAATAATAATGTATTAAGATGTATAATCTTTTCCTTACCAGGATTTTTTTGGGGGAAGAAAATACCCGGTATGCGAAGAATTGAGTAAACTAATTTAGAATTATGAGACCGAACCGGAATATCGTTAAAACTTTGAGGGAAAAGAAGAAGGAAGAAATTTTCTTAGTAAAAATTATAGTAAGTAGTAATAGTAACAAGTTTTAGAAGAAAAAGGGAGCACAGCTAACAAACAGCACGCTGGCTCTGAACCGGAGTCACGAGGAGTCTCTGCTATGGAGTTTTATCAGCTAAAATATTTCACCTCCTCAAAATGTTTCCTCCCTCAAAGACCTTTGCAGTTTGCTTTTACGAACTAAACTCAACTCCTTCCTTCTAAGCAAAAAAACAGCTATTCTCTCCTATTATCATCCTATCCACTTCCTAGCTAGAAGGTGGATCTGACGAAATTCTCATCGCATTCGCGTTTCGCATAACGCCGTACGACATCCACTTCTCTGCTCTGCGTCTACACACACTCTCTTCTCATCTCACAAATTATTCTAGAGTTCCCCTTTCCCTGAAACCAACCCGTTAGCTTTATGTAAGTCAACCTAGTCTAGTACACTCCGAAAGGGCGTGCCCGGTTTTTCGCCCGTAAAAAAACACTAGGCCACAATACTCGGGTAGTCCAATCCGAGTAGAACCGGGAAAATTTTCTTTCTCCAGAACTTTCTCCGCTGGAAACGTCTGAATCAAAGAATAATATACAATTCCTAATTTCTATCTAGTTTTGAGTCCTCAACTAATTGGTAATCCTATATGATTTCTTCGAAGTCGCACATTGCCCCGTAACAATACAACACTCGATCCCTCAAATCTCTAGCCAGTCTCACAGTGCCCCGCCGGTGATTCAAACCTTCGAATTCGAATCCTTTACTTACAAGTACATGGGGAAATAAAATTATTTGTAAAAGAAAATATTCCAAGCGAGTTTTTAATTCCTCTCTCTCATGAAATCTGTAGATAACAGTACGTATTTAATAATAAATAAAGTGTAGGAATGAATATTATAAAGAAAGTTGTACTTAAAGCTTAAGCAAAGTCCGTCTGCGCTCGATTTTTCATGTACTGCAAGACCTGATACATTCCTTCCCTCCCAAGATCACCACCCAAATACTCAAGCTTGATTTTCCCCTGAGAAATCTCTCGAGTTACTGATACATTGAAGTGTAGTCCAACTTCCAAGTCATCTCCAGGTTCAAGGTCGGAATTACTAGTGTCTACTCTATCGGCATTCTCTGATGGGGCTGAAATCATGCGACTGGTACTGGAATGTGGAGATATTTCTGAAATTCGGTAACGGAATTCCGGAGTAAATTCTTGCATACGTCGGGGCTTTTCAGGCGGAGTCTCTACTTCTGTACCCACTATGCGTGCGGACTTCTCAGGCGGACTCTCTACATCTGTCTCCATAGATCTAATTTGTTGTTCCCTTCTTTTTCGACGTTGATGAGACCACGTATTTGTAGTTGCGTGGACTTCCATCGATATTTTGTCTTCCTTTAAAATCATCATACTCAATTTCGTCAGAAGTAGATCCCTCAAATTAGTGAAGATATTTTTCAACAAGAGCTTAGTCGGAAAAGTCATCTCTAATGGAGCGTAGGTTTTCGTCTTCGGCTTGGTTGAAGGAATCACCAATTTGATATTATCATCAAAAGTCCATGCCAAGCCCCACCTCATAGTTCTTCCTTGTGTAAACTCAGTAGTTGTGTAATGTTTCACTTGAGCACGCTTCAATTCTTGAATACTTGATTTCAAATGCTTTTTAAGACCAATCATCGTTGTAAAAATCCTAAGGGAAATTCGGAATTACTTAGAATTATTGAATTTTATATCAAAATTACTGTCATTAATTAACATTAATAGTTTTCGTGGAAAATGGACCGGATCTGACTATCTTACCTTCGTCTAGGGAAGGTACCCCTAGTAGGAATAGTAGTAGACAAAAGCAAAATGGAAGAAAGCCGCTTTAATGCAACGACCAAGCATTGGTTGTCCGAGGGATCGAACCCTCACCATAGCAAAGTAGTTAGGCAGGTGGTGGCATATATCGTACATCTTTACTGCCAGGAACAGCCAATGAATATTATACATATTCTGTAGTACAAAATGACATACCTTACTTTACTCGGAAATAACTTGGACTCATCGACCATTTGTTCTATAAACTTCTCTTCACCACCCGGTACGACTAGTTCTGAAAGAGTGCCAGTTTTAGCACTGGATGGTAGCGGTCTGTCTTTCTTTTTCGCCTTGAGACAAGAATCAGTTTCTTCGACAGTTGAGAAGAATGGAGGGTTGCACATGGTGAAGTCGAACACAGTCTCGTTTGATTCTTTTAAGACACAAGTCAAAATCGCCGCGTTGTCCACTTGAATAACTCAAAGTAGACGTATTTTTAAATTCCCAAATGATAATTTATATACGATTACGATTTGCCAATATTGTTTATCTTACTCTCAACTAAGTCATCCAAGTTATTCCTTCGAACATTATTGACTGCAAAACGGACGGACTCCTCGTTCGAATCTGTACCAGTCATTCTCCACCTGTTTTTCCTAGCACCCAGTAAGGCGTAGATAGTTGAAGCTCCAGTTCCTAGAACAATAAAATATATTAATTCACAAATCAAACTAAATATTTTCCAACACTTAATTTTCTACACAAACTTTAACTCAGTATTCTTTTCCTTAAATAATGCATTTTCATAAAAAAGCTTAATGACTGATTTACCAATATCAATCCCCCTAATTTCCTGACTCGTATCACCAGAATACATTGAGTGCAGTAAGTCTTCAATCCATAAAATATAATTCAAACGTAGTGGAATTGTAGGGACAAGGCAATCTTCAGGAAATATGACGTTTAGACTGAAATCATCTTGAAGTAGGGCCCTTGTCAGAGCCCGCAAGGCCGCTTTGTTCTTGAAATCAATGCGAACCCGACCTTTGTCATCCTATCATAATAAGACAAAAGTTATTACAAAATCAGTAGCGTTAACACAAGCTAATACCATTTCGCCAATTATTTACAACTACTATGTTCTAAAAATGAAATATACTAAGGTGATGAAAAAAATCTATCGAAATATTAGTATGCATGGAGAAATGTCAATGTCAGGCAGCATGGGTCCCCGTGAAAAATTTCTGTCCCAAGGTCCAAAAACCAAAAATTTGTTTTGGCTGTGGAATTCAAGGCATTTGAAGTACTTCTTTTCTCTCTAATTTGTTTTCAAAATTTCTCGAAATGTTCAGTTCGGGATAGTTCGGGATAGCGCAGCATAATTTTTCCGAAAAGTTATAGAGTAAGAAATGCTTCTGTTCAGCTGCAACTCATAAATCAGGACTTTTCAGTCCTTTTCTCCACTTCCGTTCACAAAATAAAACAAAGAAACGAGTATTATATTAATTTTTAAAAATCCGTTAAATATAATTTATATTCTTACCCGAATTAAATAGTCAGCGAGGGCTGGATATTTAACACCCAATGCTTCGAAGTCTGGATGACCATCCTTGTAGATATTGCGGGGATGCATGCCCGCGTCAATAACATGAATTTGTGCACTATTTTATTTTCGAAATTTTGAAATTCTTTGAAACCGGCTTCTCATTCACCTCCACACAAACAACTCATGTGCAGCACAAAAACGAATATTTTCTTTTTTGAATTCTGAAGGATGTTGGCGCTTCCAGGGAAAAATCATGGATTGGTGCTACGGCATGTTGTGGTGGGGAGCACGAAAATCGAAATTTTTGAACATAGAATATTAAATTTCAAATAAACGTGTCAAATTATTATTGTGAAACTTGAAAATCTTCTTATCACAAATTTGGACAATTAGAACATAAATGTCACAAATTTTAATTTCTATTTAATTGAGGGGGTCTGGGATTGTCAAGGTATGAAGTTTATTTTATTGAATTACGTCATTTCACGAAAATATTTAGAAAATAATAATAATTTTTTATAGTATATGATTTAGAAAACCTGACAGGCTTAAGATCGGAGACCTGAAACCTTAAAGAGGACTCCTTCCCAAAAATACCAATTTTCTCAAGGTAATCAGTTTTTGATTTTAGTCAAATTTTTGGGATGACTTTTAAGTTTTTGAGTGGTTGAATGGTGGTCGGATAGGTTTGGTGCGTGGATAGGTTTTGTCTAAGATAATTTATTACGGAATGTATTTTCAAAATGCAATAGGTTGGTGTACAAAAATTAATAAGTCAAACGTAATTACGGCGCGGTTGGTATACGGATTAGCAGGATGGTAGGACAGGTCACAGGTTGGGACTACTGATCCGGGAAATATGTCGAAACAAAAATTCCAAGATCTCCAACATTGTAGGATGCTCCTTCATACAGAACTGAGGGATGAAACCCTCAACGTTAGGAGTATTAATGGTCTGCTTTGCTGGCACCAACGAACTCATTTAAATGTGTATTTTTTTTGCCTGTGTTCTAGGAATTCGTACAAGAAATTATTATCGATGATTTCGGAAAGGGCATTTCAGGAAAAGCTGTCTTTTCCGTCAATTGAATCGATTCCTTCAACTTCGTCCTCCGGAATGCTCAGTCAGTCGTCGTCCAGATCTGGAACAGATTCAGGAAATGAATCAGAGTTCAATTTGAGCATGGTGCCTCATAACGGTGAATTGAGAATGATATTCATAATGTTTGTATGTTTGTAAGTCATTGACGTATTCTTTGATATTTCAGATTTTAGACCCGTTAGGAAACATAGAGCACTAATTTGCCCACACATGGAGGACCTTAAGCGAATGGGAGGATTAAAAACCTACATGAAAATACACGTCAATATGGTTACATGTATTACGTCCAAGTCTTGTGAACTCAAGGTAATTTTTGGTAAATCCAGTTCTTTTATTTTTATTTAAATTCTAAATTCTAATCAATTTTTGCTCTGAAAGCCAAAGCTCAACAAGTGCTACATTTGTCGAAGATTTGATGGATTTACACATGCTTGTATGCATTGTATCTTCATTGGATGTGTTAAGGGTGGACACGTGATGAGTCATTTTGAAGAGAGCGGCCATCCGATTTGTAAGAAAACATTAATTATGTAGTCAATTATGTCTTATGCCTTATGTCCCTTTTACCATTTCTTACTTATTTCCAATGAACTTCTGGGCTTTTTGTAGTTCGATATAGAGTTGACCGAGACACATTATATCTTATATCATGCATTAATTTTTCAGTTGTGGATTTGGATCACGGATCAACATACTGCTACAAGTGCTGCGATTATTTTTATGATCGTGACCTGGAACTCATAGCCCAAGAAAATGAAAGGAAAGCTGAATGGGTCATGTGGATTCCAAAATCCACTCAATTTATAGGTGGCAAGGCGAAAACAAGGGTATTCACTGCCAAACCTCACATATCGAAAAACATTTCGTTGTCAACTAAAACAATTCTTGGACTTCGAGGATTGATCAATCTTGGCCATACTTGTTTTATGAATTGCATTGTTCAAGCCATGATTCATACACCTCTCCTTCGTGACTATTTCTTGACGACAAAAATTATTTGTTCTGAGAAGCATGACATGAACAGGCAGAAACCTTGCATTGTCACCCTTGTCTGCGATTTATATCAAGAGGTTTGTTTATCAATTCGTAATTTTTGATTCCCATGAGGTGATATGGACCAGATTCGAACTATATTCAGATAGTTGATTGGCTTTGGCAGATTAACATTTTGCAATATAATGTGACAATATCGTATGATAGACGTATATTTTGTGTATCTGCTCTGGCAATATTGTGTGATTATATCCGGTCTCCTTATTCGAAACCTTTACTTCAGATTTTACATGAGACCAGATTAGACAAGTCCATATATGATCTTATTGGAGTCCTCATTAGTACGCTGGAAATATCAATTCCAGAAGCATTTTGACTTGACCAGGCAGAAATTCTAAAGTGTAATTTGTACATAGTTCTATAATGGAATGAGAAGTCCGATGAGTCTCCACGGCCTGCTCTACAAAATTTGGGGAAATGCAGCTCATCTGGCAGGGTATGAGCAACAAGACGCTCACGAATTTTTCATAGCTATGTTGGACGCTCTTCACCTTCATTTCAGCGTTCATAATGAGACTGGAATGTGTAGTTGTGTTGTTGATGTGATATTCCTTGGAAGACTTGAGTCAGCTGTGACTTGCATGATCTGTGGGTAAGGTTCATCAATTACTTTACAAAGAATTAATTACTAATTTGTTTTACTAATTGTTTCTCTCCTTCCTATTCAGGCACAAATCCATTACGGTGGATCCATTTTGGGACATTTCATTAGATTTAGTAACCGATGATCCGAATGAAGTGCTAACTCTGACTGACTGCTTAAATCGGTACACAAGAGTTGAACATCTTGGGTCTACGGGAATGATTTGGTGCACTAATTGTGAGAATAATCAAGAGTCTACCAAACAACTCAAGTTCAAAACACTTCCAGTAGTTTTATGTTTCCACCTGAAGGTCAGTACGGTTTCATAACATTTTTTACATCGCCGATTTTGAATTCCCTTTAATCAAATTCTTGTAAATCGAACGAAGGTATTAAATGTCAGGATTACGTTTTTTTCAGCGCTTCGAGCATCGTACGAGCTACAAAAAAATCGACAACTGTGTTAGTTTCCCCGAAGAATTAGACTTGGCTCTGTATACTTCTGACCACGATGAAGATGAACCTGTCCCAACAGACGGAAAACTAGTCAACCTGAACAAGGACTCAGACTACAGGTCGGAATGGCGACTCATTTCTTTTCCATTTTTACAAAATTTAAAAAAAAAGTACTTTAATCATTTGAGATGCGTCGGTCAGGCATGGTAAAACATCGTCAAAACGATTACAAGTAATCAGCACACCATCCCTTCCCGAGAGATCGAGCCCACATTAAGTCCAAGCGGCGAGAGTTCCCTGTGCCACTATACTCTAAGGATTACTACTTTTCGTAAACAATATCGAATTTTTCCTTTTATTACAGATACTCTTTGTATGCTGTGGTGAATCACGTGGGTTCATTAGACGGTGGCCACTACTACGCATTCATACGACACTTGAGAGGAATGTGGTTCAAATGTGATGATCACTGGCTCACGAAAGTGTCGAGAGAAGAAGTTCTTTCCAGTCCAGGCTACCTTCTCTTCTACCACAAGGAAGTATTATATTATGAAGAAAATATTGCTGCTACTGTAGCACTGATTCAGTAATTAGGAATTCCGAATTGCTGAATGAATGGTACAGCAGCAGCAATATTTTCTTCAATACTAATTCCCAATTCGTTTTCGTATCCTACGAACTCCTGGATTAGAAAATGTGGGGATAATGTTTTGACGCAAAGCGAAATGCTTGCTTTTGTTACCGATCTAGGCATACTTCGAAGTTTTCAGACTGTATTTTGACAAAATTAGTTTTACGTTGAGCCACTGAGGCTGTATTCCTATACTCCGAAATCCCTGTGGATCTTAGATTTGACAAGTAAGGACACGGAAGACTTCGTACTGGATTTTGATAGTAGTAAGTGTAAAATAAATAGTGTATATGAAAATTTAGGAAATTCCCTAGTTAATATAACTGAGGGATATTCCTGCCGTACCGTATCGTGGATTTTGTATTATATTATATTAAAGTGCTATTTTAAATAAATTATTTATAACTCCCTGTGAGACCTTAATGACTTAATTTTTGTGTGTTGTCAGAACTAAACAAATGTTCAATTATACACACATAAGGCACGTGGTTCGAATAAGAATAAAATCAAATAATGCTGACGAGGGTGAAACGGGTGAATATGAACAAAATCGAACTAGTTTATTCCAGTAAACAATAGGATATACAAGTTTAGAAACGTTCAGAAACGCGAGAACTCATGGACCTTAAAGTACCATAAACTTTAGATGGTGGAGCTCCCAAAATCAGATTACAAATAGCACGTTTGGCCAACTGAATATTTTGATAAGAACCTAAAATATGGACTTTTGAGTCTGCCAACACAATCCGAGTCTTCGTCACGTTCTCAATCGTAAACTTTGTTTTACCACTTTTCCCAGCTATACGTCCAATGGCTCTTGACAAATGATCACCCTTCAATGGTTTCACGTCTTGAACTTCAAATGAGTCAATGAAAAGATCTTCCAAACGAATCAAAGCAATCGCATCATCAACTTCGAAGCCACACACGAATGCTCGAATAAAATCTTCTGCTTTCTGTAGATAACCTAAGTCCGTAGTTTTTGGACTTGATCGAATCTCAACATTCCTTGACTTCAAATTGAACCTTACTTCAAGCTCCAAATGTTCCACAATCGGTGTGTAAATTTTCATCCAATTCGCTTTGAGTGGAGTGTACCGATGCGGTGGGACAGGGACTTTTCTAACTTCACCCTTTGGAATCTTGGCCGACGGAGCGTCCACGTCTACATCCATAACTTCATTCTGAGTGGGGGTCACGGTTCGCTTCTTTCCTCGACGTTTCACAACTTGTACTCCTGCTTCCCCATCTACTTGTCCAGCACCAACTTCCATGATTTCTGTTCCGAAACAATACACAAAATTAAATATAAAAAACAAACACGTCGTGTTGATAATAATTAAACGTAGTGCTCGCCACGGTTTGGTTTCGATTCCGGTCCATAAAATTTAAGACCAACTCTTTCGGTCTCCTCTCATGGCTTTGGAGTTTGGACCGGGACCGATTATGAATGGTCGGTTCCGGTCAATTCCTTAGACCAAACTGCCGGAGTGATGCGAGCGGCGAGTACTAATTAAACTACAGGAATTACGACCATGATTGTAATAAATAATAATTTATTACATCGTACATACTAACAATTATAATTATTTATCATCCACTTTTACACTATGTATCCACTCCATTCAATTCGATTAGCTGAACTTTTCGGATAGAATGGCTAAAGTATCTGACAGAAAATTGTAAGCTCTGATGATTCCACAACATATCTGTAAAATATTAACCCGAATCGTGATGAGTCCGATTCACACAGAATTAATGATACGAGGCAGCGGAAAACTGAATTGAATGAATCAAATGGGTTTTGACAAAAAACAAATGACGTACCTAAAAAGGAAGGATTGAAGAAGATGGTGACTGGATGTGATCCTCTTGACTCTTTTATTTGTTCAAAATCTGATAAAGTCTCAAAATCTGTAAAAATTTCCGAAAGAAAAACCACTGCCTCGTGCTTGATTTGTTTTAAAAAAGTAATGGCTTGGCGGTTTGCAGGGATTTTCTCTATGCCTTTTGACGTCTCGCACTCTTGACGTGTAAAAACAACAAAAAGTCACATTGCCATACGAAGACCGGCCGACCAGTGCAGTCAGTCAAGTAAGTGTCAGTCGACTTTTCCAGTTCCAGCTTTCAATCAATTCTTATTCATCAACTTTTTCAGTGATACTCCATTGTCATTGCCTGATCGTCGTGTTCGTGTCCAGATTTCGTCTACGACTTTACAGTTTGCTTTAAATTCGCTGATACGTTATGGCGGAGCAGGTAAGATTCATATTTTGATGTTTAAACTGCAATAGGCAATAAGGTTTAAAATTTTCTTGTGTCTCGTCTCTTTTTCCATAATTTAATAAAAAGAACTAACACATTTCTGATTTTTCGTCTTCGTGCCCCGTCCCTGTTATTGAAAGAACTGCCAGAGTGTAACTAATTTTAAATTGTGGGTTTGTGAAATCAATCTAGATTTGTTTTGTAAATTATGAAACGAACAGAGGACGAAGTTTTCAAGTGACACTTATTAAAATTCATAGTTAACCTAAACAGGGTTTTAAACTCAAATATTCAATATTGTTGATTATATTCTACAGAGATTTGGTTAATTTGGTAATTAATTGGTCACTTTTTTATTTCTTCCCTAGGGGGATGCTGTCAAGAAGTTTGCGAATGTGAACGAGGAGCTTGAGCACGTTCTCAAGTTTGGGTTTCCTTCATTGAAGAATAATGCCATACTTGAAGCAGCATGGGGAAGAAAACCCCACAGAGTACCAATTTGGATTATGCGCCAAGCTGGAAGGTATTTACCAGGTACTGAACGATAAGCACTAAAATATTTTTATTGAGTAAATTCCACTAGTTGAAATAATAAGCCGTTTGACTTTATTTATTTTCTGCTATCCAGAATTTAGGGAGCTTCGTAAGAAGCACGATTTTTTTGAAATTGTAAATACGCCGGATCTTGCTGCTACTGTCACACTCCAACCTATTATTCGATACGATTTGGACGCTGCTATTATCTTTTCTGATATTTTGGTTATCCCACAAGCTTTAGGAATGGTGGTTAACATGGAAGCCGGAGTGGTAAATTCTTGAAATAATTTGATGTATTTAACATTGATTACATATGAATGGAAATTTTAATTTGTTTTAAATATCAGGGGCCCGTTTTGCCGAACCCATTGAAAGTACCAGAGGATGCAGATAGTTTGAATTATGACGCAAATGTTAAAGAGAAAATGAAAGGGACTTTGGATGCTATTACGCTTACCAGACATCGTCTCCAGGGAAAAGTTCCTCTCATAGGATTTACTGGAGCTCCGGTACTTTTATTATTTTATATCTTCTACCGAATCAAAACTTATTGATGTATTCCTTTTTATTTTCAGTGGACTTTGTTGAGTTACATGATCGAGGGGGGTGGGAGCAGAACCCTCTCCAACGCAAAGGCGTGGCTCTATAGATATCCAACCCAATCACTTAAAATAATGACTTTAATTGGTAAAGTTGTTACAGACTACCTTGTTGAGCAAATTGCTGCTGGAGCCCAGGTACATAAGTTCGTTAATCGAATTCTATTCAATAAATTCATTCGGAATAGGATTATAATAGGAATATATTTTCTATTATAGATGCTTCAAATTTTTGAGTCCCATGCGGACATGCTCAGTCCCGAATTGTTCCGAACTTTCTGTCTTCCGGTTTTGGAAGAGATACTTGAAAATGTGAGAAAGCTTTCCTCCGATCGAGGACTCGAACCGGTCCCAATTGTACGATCCAGATTCAGATAATTGAGATAATTATATTACTATTTAATAAAAGTTGTTAAGAGACATTTAAGTATTAACGACTGATGATTTCCATTTTTGTTCACGACAGGTTATATTTGCGAAGGGTGCTCATTACGCTCTGAGGGAGCTAGGTCGTACTGGTTTTAATGTTATAGGTGTCGATTGGACCGTTGATCCATATTATGCGCGTCATTCCATCGGGACTGAGAAGGTTATTCAGGGTAATTTGGATCCTTGTGCGCTTTACGCACCGAAGGTATGTAAATATTTAATATTCTATGAATTGATTTCCTAATGATATCGATATCCATGCTAATTTCTTAATATTCTCGAAATCTTTTTGTCTAGGAGGTTTTGGAAGAACACGTCAAAGCAATGATCGATGGAGGCTTCACGACACATCGCTACATCTGTAATTTGGGTCACGGAATATACCCTGATGCTCCAACAGAGAGTGTTGAACATTTTATCAATGCCGTACATGCATACGTCGTCTAAATTAATCAATTTCAGTGGTCCCTTTATTCTTTCTTAAGATTCTTTCAGATTCTTACCAAAATTTTATCTCTGGTAAATTCTTAAGCTTATAACAATACGTTAGTTTTGTGTGTAACAAAATCGAATCCACTCTCTCTTTCTTAATATGTGATAAAATCCTCGCGAATTCGCCTAATCTCACATTCTGTTATAAAGAAACCTAATTAAAAGCGCACAATTCATCCAGCAAAATTAAGTATGAATAACAGAGGTTAAGTCTGATCTGTGATCGATATTTTTGATGGAATTAGGAAGTTATCCAATATATTAAGACAATCTTGCTACAACTAAAGTTTAAAAATGCAGGTTTTGAATCATGAGTTTGATGCTTTATAATAACCTTGATAAATTTCAAGTGATCACTGTACTTATACATACCGCCGACACTGTTAAGGCCTAACTTAAGTTCCGTCCAGGAAAAATTCCGAAGTCCATTCCATGGGTGACGTTAGGTTGAACGTTATATTCACGTCCAGTCGTGCCTTTCTTGTTCTTAAGCGAGTAATATGTGGTATTATAAGTATCACAAGACCAAGCATGTATCCGTTGTTTCGGATTTGTCATTATTTGTATTTGTCATCTCAGATTCGTTGATTCAAAAAAATAAAAAGATAAAACAAATGTAAAAATTTGTGTTGATGAGTGAGTCTAATGTGTGTTTTAATTTATTGAATTAATTTGAAGTTAAATCCTCCTAATTTAATAGTAGAGATCCGTTGTATCACACACGCTGCTAATAGTTAACCGTTGAGCATTAAGTTCTTCATAATTTTAACGCGAAAGCGATAACTCACGAATGCTTCCTTCTCAAATTATTGACTCGACTCGGTAAAGGACTAGCTCTAAAGTTAACACTAATAGGAACCGGAAAATGAGACAGTTTCATATAAAGTAGTTAGTCTGGTAGAATCAGAAGTGGTAGAGTTTTATAATTTTCTTGACAAAGTTCAACGGGGGCGACCCGGTTTCCCAGGACCCACGTCTTCAATTCGGTACCCAAGACCCACGTCTTCAATTCGGTACCCAGGACCCACGTCTTCAATTCGGTACCCAGCTTCTATTCTCTCATTTGTACGTTGTACAACTGGTAAAGTGTCCATGTCGGAAATCGCTCAGGCGTAGAGGTCAAAACATCAAACTTATTGTATTCGAGTTGAGTAAAATGTTTAGCCTGTCGTTTTTCAAGACTTTCTCCCTTTGCGAGCTTCTCTTTGAATGGTACGAAGGTGGGATTTGAACAATGGCTTAGGATACGGACACAGTAAGATTTTAGCTTTAAGGCTGAAAGAAAATCCTTTACTTTTAATTATAAACATTTCTGAAGATTAATTTTATCAAAACCTATAAGTTTGCATCGGTTTGAGCTGGTAGTACTAGATCTCTTTTTTATGCTTTTGGTAACACTGGATGAAAAATAAAGTTTAAGCCCGTTTTATAGTTGATTCAGTATTGAAATGCACGGTGTATTTGATTGAGCGCTAAACAGATGAAGCTATAACGCGCACAAAATAAGGCAAGAAATTGGAATCATCAGATTTACGAATGTTTCACTTTACGAATATGCTGCCGAACATACGTACACAATATGTTGTATATCTGAAGTTCTTGCCTGTTATCGTCGAATTTGTTTATGCCATAGGTTGTTGAATTACTAATGATATTTTCTACAAGCTGAATATCTCCGATTTTATTCGATTTTTCCCAATTGATTCTAAAGAGAACCCACAGAGTTACGACTCACCTCGAATATGATACTTAAAATGGTTGTACGCCATTAGTCATTCAAAGATTTCGGAATTTCTAGAAAGCAAGGGTGACAGAAAAGTTAACCATAGCTGGAATCATGTGTTTGAATTCTGTAATTTAGGCATGAATCACAGGTGAGAAAGTAATTCTGTCAAACATCTAATGAGGTCCCAAACGGTCTCGAGTTTAAAGCTGTACTTTCCTGCTTGGAGAACTGGAGAATGATCAGCATGGTCCTCTTGTTTACATGTTTACAACAGTTTATTCTGAAAAGATTGACCAAATAAAAAAAGCCTTTATATCTAGCAAACCATTATTTCTGTGCCAATTTAGACCTCGAACCAGAATACCGTAAGAATAGGGGAGGGATCAATTCAATATATTATAACTAGAGACTGTTAAATCATAACCATTCTCCGGACAATGGAGGGGAGGGGGCAAAACTGTGTTTTTTAACTTTGAGAAACCAAAACGTATGATCACTTATTACATATTATACCTATGCCACTTTTCAAATGTTATTTTCTAGGAAGAGAGAGCGGCGGCGCGACCAGAGTTGGAAGGTTTATTGTAATCCTACTGTATTCAAGTTCCAGGCTAATTAGTTCTGGCCTCAATGATATCGAGTGATATCTTCGAGTCGTAGACGCTTTGGCTAAATAACGTTTTACAAGGGACGAGTTATGGCAAGTGGTCTCGTCCTCTCGTCATCGGAATTATTATTTTGTTGAATTAAGAGGAATGAATGAGGGTGAAGTAAAAACAGCATTGTACTTATTTATATTTCGCAACCCTATGCATGTATAGCTCACTTTTCTGAACCAGACGCCAGACAGTGCATTGGCCACATCCACTTCCACGTTACGTTTAACATACGGGTCACAAAATACAATGAAAATGATACATCTGCCAAGGAAACCACTTTTCATGTAAAAATTAGATCATGTCCATCAGGGAATAGCAACCTCCGAGTTTCATCAAATGTGTTGAGCGAGCACAAGATGACCGATTTCTCGACAGACTAAATAGATAGAAGCTAGAAATGTAACAAATATTGCCCTTCTACGTATTTTTCAACTAAAATCTTTCCAACATCCACTCGAACTTACTAATCCTGAGGTTTTAAGGCTCATCTCATATGCATGTGTAATGGTCCCTTGTAACATTGAACGCGTGCAATCTAACATCCAACCCGTCGACATCAATTGAAAATTTATTTTCTCCGTTCTCACCAGCATCCGGTCTATTGTTAGCCACTTAACAATCCGAATCGGAGTGAAGGACCGATTTATTATATTACCTCCCCTCTCTTACATGGACGTATGTATTACATTACTATGAAAACTGCGAACTTCTTCAGGCAATAGTATGCAACGACGGTTCGTTAACTGAAATAAATGGTTCGATTTAGTGTGACACAAGAATCCCTTCCGACACCGAATTAAAATCGTTTCAATGTCTTCAGGATTAATCAATTTAGGCGTCTTGATCAATAGCGGACGTCCTTTCTACCAACGGAATCTTGACAATTGAAATTACTAAAATTGAAAGTTAGGCCACGTGGAACTCGAAATCCGATTTATTCTGATTATCCGATTATGTCCAAATAAGAAATCATATTAATATTATCGCTTCTCGTCAATGCGTGCATTAATTTTGCATTGGTAATACGATTCTATACTTTGTAATCCGAGCGATCTCAAAATCAGTTTCATTTATCATTCTCATCGAATTACTGACGTGTATTAGCGTTGTTGGGTCACAATTAAGTTTTCTCCATTTACATTCTAGTTGCACATTTGACCCGACACATGTAAGAGTTTTGTATACACATGTTTAAGTCTAATACAACTTTACCGATCCATCTGAACGGAAATTGACTTGGTTAGAATAAAAGAGAGAATAAGTAGGAAGGAGAAGAGAACACATGAAGGAATATTATCATGAGGAAGGATTTAGATGACGACCTGTAAAATAATGTAGTCTATATTAAACTACTTGGAGTAACATAGTTTGCATCTCCTGGTATTGTGTGTACAGGGTATGCCAAAAATAATAATTTTTGACGAATTTACTAGTTCCAAATCTAAAAGCCAGACGAACTGAACTACTAATTACGTCGAAATAGCTATTATGTTTCTCATACTACAAATTAAATTTTGGTCGTCCGGTCCAAGATCGCGATCATTGTGACAGACTTTGCTATAAGACCACTGTTATGTCACCCTATGTATAGTTTTCTCTTTGGTCCGTCGAAAGACTTTACTCCCTTATTGTTAGGTTTCACGTTTTTGAAAAATTCGTCCAGCGAACACCACGATAATAGGAGAATTTAATTTAACTTAAAATTACTCGTGTTCCGTATCAGCTAGGGTACTAAACTTCGTAAACCCAAATAATTGTAAGGTTTTTCCAATGATTTTTAGTGCATATCATTCGGGTTCTTATCCTTACGGCAGGATGTTACTTCAAAGAGAAAGCACGTTCTGGCTCGCACTGTATCCCATATACGCATATGACTATTAAGCTATGAATTTTTGAACGAGTTGAGTATATGTCGTCTAAGTAGTAATAATATTAACTACTATTCCTCCTAGCGCTTCTGCTACTAGTAATTTTGGTGATGAGGATAATGATGATGTCGAGGACGGTTTGGCCACTCATGTATCTTATGCACTATGCTTTCTTTTTTTTTCACTGGTTAGTCCATGCCATGTTTGCATCCTTAATACCAATAATACCCCTTTTTCTGTCTGGTACGAAAATTTTTGTGTACGTGTGATGTATTCATGTGTTTTGGCTTTGACTTGTAATGAAAATGAATGTAATAATAAGCAAAGTTAGTAGCAATAGGGATGGTTTTGCTTTTGCTAGCTATTGGTATTGGTATTGCACTAAACTAAACTCTCCTCCAGACCTTATTTTCTACGTGTACGAAATGAACGTCTGTCTATTTGTAAATGTATGAATGATGAATATTCAATCAACGAAACACCTGTGCCATATGGACCAAAAAATGAGACGAAGGAAAAACTTATGAGAGCATAATTTTTATTCTTCATTGCGGTTTTCATTCTTCAGCCCTCACAAATTGTTTCATCAAACCATGGACCGGAGGCACACGTTCCAGAGCAGAGCACAAAATAAAATAACCACCAAAAGCACACCTTTTTTCTCCAGAACATTTCATATTGTTGTGGTGACGAACGAATAGGTTACGATTTTGATTCCGAATTCGGGGTTTTTACTTAACTGTGAAGCTTACCCTTTTTTAAATTATCAATTCCTTAAGTTGTTACATTCGCAAGAAAAACACACCGATCAGGTTTTATCGCGAGACCGAATGATTAAACTGTTATCAAATCGATCATTCCATTTTCGTTGTGAAAGTATTACCGGCCTCCACGGTTTTTTAGAAAGTTTTAAATGACTTTCAAATTTTTTGGCTGCAGAAATTCAGTCAAAACTTTTCACATTTTGAAGTGACTCTTCACTCCTCACAGATTCATTCGGTCCAATTTATCACTTCGGAGCAAATATTAATTTACTTATTTTTGTATATCTCAGGATAGGTGTAAAAGTTAGGAGGAGACAATATTCACGAGTTTGTCCTGCATGTGATTCTGTAAGTAAAAAGCACTTCCGGGTTTGTTCCGGTTGACACCTGAGACGATTTGCGTGCATCAGGGAACTAGAACAAGTCATTGAATTCCGGATAAGAAAAGTCCCCTGTGTGTGTAAGTACTTTGGAAATTCCGGGTCCTTTTCTTCCAGTAAATATCAATTTTGCCTGATTTCTGAAAACGTGGACGTTTGAACGATCTGGGCAATTTGTTGACTGAAGAACCACCCACGCCGCAGACCATGAAGACTCGGTGATATTTCGGGTATCATGTGGTTTGTGACCGTTCTAATGGGCATTAAATTTTATAAATTTGCTCGTGAGACCGCTCGCAAATTGTAAATACCTGTTACGCATCTCACACTCATCATTCAAGTTATTCAACTCATATCGATGACTACGATGACCTTCGACCTACGTGTGCTGTGCGTGTAACTAACTCTAGCTGTAATGTAATTTCAATCACGTAAGTATAAAACCATGAAATATACTTGTAATTCAAGACAATTTACCAATAAAAAGGAAGTTTTAAATTCCACGTATTGAGCAGAAGGTTTTAATGAATTTTCAGGTAAGCGAAATGCGAGTGTTTTCTTCAACCAGACAAAAAAGTTAGCCGATTAGCCGTATCCGTAACAATTGTGAGAGAATGGAATATATTTTAATTACAATTCTAAAACTCCAGTGGGAGTGTGGGGGATTAAGTCCTGACATGAACAGCATACGTGTGAGCTTAGAATTCCAATTCCGAAAACAATTTTGAAAAATGCATTTAGTTTTCTTAATGTGCGAGTTACTCATGATTGTTGGTCATTTGATCTCTATTAAGATAAGACCCTCGTCACTCCGTCGTCATTCAGCCAGGAAACAGTCTACGTATGTCCCACGGACTGGATTATTATTACTTTTCCTTCGTGTCTTTGTCAACCGTCCCCTATGTTAATAATTGTACCTCGTAATTTTCATTTACATTTGCATAAGTCCAGGGTGGATTCATATTCGTCTTCTAACCTCATTTTAGAAGGACAACAAGATACCATCATCGTCATCGCCTATCCACCATTTTGAGGGTTCATCGTGAGTTGACGATGGATTGGTTACCAATGAGGTTTTTAGATTGACAGGCAGGTGTGAGCCTCAAACAACATATTCGGGGACATTTTGCTTCTCCAGTACAAGTTCTTAGTTTCATTAGCTAAACAATTGTTGAATCAACCGAGCGAGAGTCTGGCAATTCGGTTACACCGATCTTTCAGTAAACAACCACGAAACCACTTCTGTCAGTCCTGCTGTGTATTCATCATCTACTATATAAAACGACATCCTATTTTTATTCAATTTTCCAACCACTAACTTTATTTTATATTCCTCGTCTCTCCCATCCATTTAATTGATTAGGTGTTTCACTTGACACGAATTCCAATTCAACTGGTAGAATAATCCAATTCAATCCACTACTCATCCTCATCACCTCACCAACGGAACGGAAGCCTGCAGTCAAGGATCTCGGCTGAAGTAAAGTTACGGATGTCGTCGTCATCGGAGGTCTGATTCTGATACAAATTAATCAGTGACTACATTTTTTTTAAATTTAGAGTGTAATTTTGGTTTAGAAATTGAGTTGGGAAATGTTGCTCGAATATTAGGACTAGGACTAAAAAGCTATTATATTAGGAAGCACCAGTTTTGCCTAGTAAGCCACGCGTCCGCGTAGGACGCCATTTCGCTTTTCTTGATACCTTTTGACGAACACTCGTATGTGAATGTGACTTATTACGCTTTATTGCTATTGGAATTTATTATTCAAAGTGAATTAAGTTTATTCCAAGACAAAATCCTTCGTAGCTGGTTTGTCATATTTTATCAATATTAGGTTGTTATTAACAATAATCGAGCCGAAAACAGTTCTAAATGTTCTTCTGCAACTTTGCCCTCCATATCTCCAATTCCATAATTATATTCCCAATTTTGTATTTTATGTGAACTTTGTCAATTTTACTACGAGAATATAGAAGTGCCCTACGGTTAGTATTCAAGACCCCCGGCTACTATTGTAACCACGGTTTTATTTGAATTTGTTGCAGCATGTTATAGAGTTCACCGGCTCCAAATGCTATGTGCTATTGTCTCCCTCAGACGGGTTGAACAATTCGTTCTTCGATTTTTATATTATTCGTAACTTTTCTGTTTGGCTTTAAGACTAAACGGTGTCAAAAGTTCAAACTAATAACACTAAATGCATAATACCATAAATTTCTTGCATAAAGCGCAATGTGCAACTGTATTGTGTGGCTGTTAGAGATGATGAGAGCAATTTGTTTTAATTTGAATCCATGTGTTCACAGTTCTCTTCCTTATAATTTGGCATTGCGAGACTGGAGAATCTCTGTAAGAGCCACTACTGTAATTCTGTTGTCAGAGGCCAGTAACCTTTGAAACAGCTACTTGTCCAGCTATCAATTTTCAACGACTAAATTTTACTCTAAAAGAGGCAATTAAAGTTTCACAACCCATTCATGGCATATTCATGGTATGTCGCATGAGTCACTACACTGACCACTTATCCCTTCCATGAAACTTCTTTCGCATGCATTTCTGAACAAATAAAAGCCAATCATTATACAAAATAAACCAAAAATTATGGTGATGAGAGGTTGATCCCTCCAGTAGACACAGTGTGGGAGTTGTTTTAAATAGATTTTTCTCTTGATGGGGTTTTCCTTCTAGTACCAGGAATACCTTCTCTGGAGCAAATGTATATATGACGATCGACCATGTCTTGCCTAAAAATGTCAATTAATGAGTGTTAATTAGATCATATTTTTTCCCCACGAATTTAGGTTCTTCAATTTACCACGTGGATGATTCTAGAGGTTAATGGAATTTTTGGAGTCAAGGTGGCTAAGTAGTAGCGCCGCAGGTGAAAGCAACTTTTACTTGACACCCGCGCACTGCTACTTAACTTCCCAACTTCTACTTACGACGACCACGAAATGAATCCATCAGGTGACGAGTGACGATTATGCTCTGGACGACTGTAAATACAAATTATAAATCATCTGCACGTTTCAGTTTCAACCTGGGTTGCTCAATTATATTTACGTACTTCCACCTCACCACGGAGTGTGCCGAATTATGAAATACATCAATTGAAGCATGACTTGTCTTATGTAATAGTGTATGTACATGTCTTGTAAACTTAGCAAAATTCTGCATTGGATTTGGATGACGTTTGCTTGACATGCTTGAAGCTTATTCTGAATCTGGTGTGATAATCTGCTATGATTTACACATTGTAGTTATAAACATTGTATTTTGTACTTGTTTAAGTGAATAGGATGAGTCACAAGTTCCGGCCAGAATTCTTGCATGATTGAGAATATCATGTTTCTGGGAGTGGAAGTAATTAATAGCTGCATGGGGTGGAGCAGCATTCGACGAGTTAACTCAATTGTTTGTAAAAAAGGGAATTAATAAATATGAATAAATCTGATTTCGCTCTGACTTCCGCTATGTGAGGGAGTCTCGCTAACTCCATTTCTGCAGATTTTCTACAGGAGTAATTGCTTCTTCCACATTCGGAAATCTCTGCAGTTCTGTCCATTCGGATGTCCTGCTTCTTTTCATAAATGGAATGTCACTGTCTTTAGAATCGGAAGTCGCCCGTACGTGAGTTTGATAATCGGCAATGCCTATACTTCAAAATTGGGCTGCGTCAATTTAAGTTCACGTTCAAGAGTTCAACCTGGAAACAACCACTGACAACTGTGTGTTCTGACGCAAAATTTTAAAATTAAATTCTCGTCGGACCATATTTCTAAACTCACTTTCAAATTACTAATCTTAGAGGTTATGATAGAGTATACAGAATGTTCTTTTTGTTCTTTTTCATATTTATATGCCTTAAAAAACTAAACAATGGCTTTTACCTCTCGCCCTATCCGTTCTATCATTGCGAATCATCGAAAGAATAACCCTGGTAATAAACGCTGAGCAGTTTTCTTTACTAATTGCAGTCGAAGTTACACTTTCGTATAGGTCGTGAACTTCCTATTTTCTCGCGAAATGTTTGTGGGCATTAAAATAATAAGGCATGTTCTGTAAACTTAGCATCCATACGCTAATTTATGAATGCATCCAACCAATACTTATTTTTTCAAATCTGGAGGAGAAATAAAAAAAATTGATGACAGAGAAAATTAATCATGATCCAAGCTGTTTTGTTACTATTACATAGTTTGTTGTTCCTTTACAGTAAAGACGAGAGGAATTGTTTTGAGATTTCGGCGAATTTGTATTTTTTTTATCGAGTCCTACTCCTAACCTGTGTAAGACTTATTCGGCACGACGCAAAAGAAGGCACACCAGACACCATTCTTGTTTACACTCCGTCCTTTTTTGTTACTATTGATTGCATGCTCTTTATTTACAGCTATTGTCCATACAAATTGTTCGTGTTTATCTTACAACAGCGTACAATACGAATCTCGTACGCTAGGAACTGATTTACAAGAACAATTCTGGTTAGCTGAGACATTATTGTCGCTTGATAAATCAAAAGCGTTAGAGTTTAAGAAAATTACTTAACAGAATTCGAATTATTTGACCGAGACCTTAACCCTAACTCTGTTAACGTTGTCAGCGGACTACATGGCCATGGTGGTCGGTGGTCAAACCTAGACGGAGTAACAAAGAATTATTGTCTAATCATCGGCTTGTCGTTGATACTCTCCTACTCCTAATGTAAATAATTAATCTTTGTCGTCGACAGATCGTCGTTAAATTCTGATTTTTCTGTCTGCTCAAAGACGTAAACAAACAAATGTGATGAATAAGAACACCACCGAAAATACACCCGTTAAGACAAAACGCTTTTTTAACTGGACGACGCGGGACTGCTTTGACTTGAGACATACCGACAGATTCTCTGTGTCGATAACATTGAAAATTACATCACAAGTCTCATGTGTCTCGCCAAATAATTTTGTATTCATTTATGCTTTATAAGACTTCAATGAGCTTACTAACGATGACGAAACTACCAGATGTACTCACAAGTCTCAAATTAATAAAAAAATAAACGACGACTATTCTATCGAGATGGACAGTGTATGTATTATTCAGAATTTGCCGTTACAATATCCGATCCAACTCTTCCAGTGAAACTGTTAACTTTTCTGCAAACGATGGCGCTTGCAAATCCATAAACACTTTTGCCGCATTTAATATGGAGATATATCTTATAATTATTGTTTACAAGAATATATGTATAGTCCCGAAAAGACGACCTTTTAATTTTTAACAAAATATTGGAATCGTAATCTGTCCGATTTAACTATCGAAATTTTTCTGTAATAAGACACTTTAGTGTTGATCGAATCATTCAGACGATAGTATTCTACAAAATTCAACATTATATTTACACAATGATGTGACTTTGTTTCTTTATTTGCTTTTTACTCGTTGTGAATTGGGCGGAACCAATTCACCAATAGCTTTTTCTACATTTCGTGAGCGTATTCGCAACCAGACAGGACAGACCTTTGATTTGACAGATTTGTAAACACTTTTACAAATTAGGTCAGACCTGGAATCCGAGTGTCAAATGGTCAACATTCACTAACTCAGTGTGCACATAACTGTCTAAAATGAGAAATTTCAATAAACCCAGAAAGAGCGTAAATGCATGAATTTTTTTTTACACCAAAATAAATTTTACTTAGTAGCCGTCCTCCAATCGAAGAATGTCCAATTATATATTACCGTTTTTATACAATTTCTCCAAAAAGGAGTAAAAGTTCAAGTTGAAAGTTCTCAGTTTCCGTAAGCAGAAAGGAGTGGCTTTTATTGAAGCATTTAGGGAACATACCGTTATACCACCATTTTTTGAGTCTGCTAAAGGAAAATGTTTGGATTTTAGTATTAGTCCAGTCCAGATTTTAGCTAGACAATTACAGAGCGAAAATATGAGCTTAAATCAAAATCGCGTCCAAGGAAAATTTTAACAGAAACCCAAGGTCTTTCCTTTAAGATATCTTTTTAGAAACAAATAGTTAATTCAATAGACCGGTTGCAAGTCACAGATTTTTTGCGATGAACGTTCTATTCCTACGCTTTGCTGTTTCGTCCAAACAGACGAGACAACACAAGGAATTCTTTTGTAAGATTGTTTCAGTTAAATATTTTTGAAAAGGGGTCCGTCGTATCTGTAGTTGTTTGTGACGACTGTTCCGAATCTGATGTCTGACTTGTGACTTGTGAGTCATGATCCTTCATCCTACTCCACATTGACAGTAGTGTGTGTAAATCTAAATAAATAAATTGGTCTCAATTAACGGAGTAGTCGTTCAGTCTTTCCTTTCCTAGGGTTCATGACGGACAGCTATTCAGCTATTGAGATTGAAAAGTCCATGGATATACGAACTAGAATATTTGAAACAACGTCGTGTTGACTCGACTGAGATTGAAGCCAAGTGGACGTAGCTTTCGGATTTGGTCATCCCGTCAGCCCTCTTAATCATCTCATAGACACCAATTGAGAGACTACCGCTGCCTGGAAGGGATTGAAAAAAGGAAGGAAAGGCTTTATTTAGAATAATATGTAACATGTACAAAGAAATGACGAATGAGCAGTGGAGCAGTAGGATTTTTATTTATTAATCATGGACTTGGTGGGGGCGATGACGAAGAAAGAAGGGTATTAAAGGGTCACATCCTGTCAAATCTCTCATTCTATTCTCAACCAATGTCCTCCTCCACATAGCAGTCCGCAACCCCAAATAAATATTCTCCAGTGACAAAGTCGTCTGGTCACTCAGTCCATCCAAGACTCTCAGACTTCCAACACTTGTCAAAATCTCATCCTCAACAGTTTGCAAAAAAAAATCAAGTCAAAATATCAAATCCATCGTCGAGAAGTCAAGATTCCAAATCCTAACGTCTCACAATGTCACAATCTACCCAAACCAATATGTGAGTCAATCGTCTGAGGAAGAATTCTTGGGAACAGGATTACGAAGTTGGACCTCTTTTGAAAAAATATCCCTATTTCGTTCCTAAGTACTAGTGCCGCAGGAGAATGGACTTATTTTTGACGGCTCCTGCTGCTCCAGTGCTTATCAACTGAAAATGAGGGTTTTACTACAAAAAGACACTACTTCTTCAGGACTCTCAACTCTACAAAATCTATTGGATACATAATAATTGTAATCCCTGCTAAATCTTGTCCCAAAATATAATTTTTTATTAAATGATGACGACAACCCATGTACATGTAATCCTTTTCACAAGAAATAAGCCAGCCGAAAGAATTTAATCACACTCAGCAAGTGGTGTATCGGTCATCTTTGCCCCTCATGTTACGTACAAAATTGAATTTAAATTTCTAAGTTTGTGTCATCCTTTTCATTCATTATATTCTGGTATCCCTACCTACTCTGAGTTGAGTTGAATAATATCCAATCAAATGGAAACATCTGTGAACAAAATATATATCTGGAAGAATCAAAGTTTGCCTGCGACTGGTAAAACGTTTCTCAACTCCCAAGTCAACATGGATTTTTGTATGAATCAAAACTGCATGTCGACACGCACGCACGTAAGTCATTTAATAAAGAACAACATGCCCGCTCACATATTAGATATCATCACATCACATCACTAAATGAATTATATTATCATTTTCTCTTCTTCAATTGTTTTCAAGAAGATTCCAGATTATAATAAGATATAAAAAAGCCAATACGACTTGTACGGTGCTGTATGATCGACAAAGAATAATAATTCCAGGCTTAGCATGATTTATATATTTCTTCCTGGCTGAGGAAAAAAATTAATGCAAACACACATTGAGAGTTGAGACAAAATATTAGCATTAGGAATGAACTTTAAGACATGTCCGAAATATAACAAGTTGTATTTTATTCATTTTACAAACAATTTTAACAGAGAAAACCGTGATGTTGGTTGGTTGGTCAAACAGTACGTCCCAATTCTCATTCTATCCAAATTATACACTCTGTCTATCTCTCTAGTTGTCTGACAAGCCAACAAGGGCCAATTCCTATTAGTTAATTAGAATAACAATTAAATTGCGTAGCTGTAACATGTCCAATGTTTTGGAACAGTTGCAATATAGTCTTATGTACACTGCCAATATTAGGCTGCATTGAATAAATTAAGTAAGGGTACCACCAGTGCAGACCAAAAAACATTCCAAGTTCTGTTCCTTAATTTAATTTGTCCACATTTTTCAACAAATGCTTTTTTGGTATTACGGCTCAGTACTAAAAATACTAAAATAATGTCCGTACTGTACACGTTCATCAAAAGAACAATTCCGAGTATAGAGCCAGAGACGCCGATATCCATCACGTTACGTGGAGAAAGAAAGCAAAATGTACAATTAAGTACGTTTAAAATCTGGCTAATTTAAATTTTCCTTGAATACACCCCAGATAATATTAAAAGCTTTACGACAGTCAACTCTTTGATTAACAGTAAGTAGATTGGGTCAAACGTATAATTGGAATTCTAACACTAACTAAAGTAGTTCATCCATTAATTCAAATCTGACAAAGTGCACTTATTGTCAACAAGAATAAAAATAAATAAAGCACGATGCAATAAAGTCAGGCATTTCTTTCTCTTAAGTTAAAGGTTGGTCTTTAACACAAGTCTAAAAAAGTGGCCAGTCTCTAGGAATTCAATTGGCAGCATATGTATTTACATAACATATAAAATTAAGGCCATCCGCCGTCTTTTCAATTAACAATAGTCATCCGGCACAGTAGAAATACTAGTAACGACGAGAATTTGTGAGACTACTTCCAATGAAATGGTTTGAGACTAAACAAAGCTAATATAAAATCTATCCTAAAAACCGGTCCTTTGAACTAGAAACAAATTAGTACAATAAAGATCATACCATAGATCTGAACCGGGGAAAAAATATTAGGCTAATAAAGTGTAACTGCCGTGTTGTTTCAATGAACCATTCAAACAACATCATTTCAGCTACACCTTGTATTATGTATGTGAGTCATCATGTTCGGTTATTGAAAACCAAACTATTTTAACACTAAAGGAAATCAATTGTATCACTAAATTGGGTTTGACGAAAGTAATTAAGAAACAAGCAAAGCTGAAATCAAGACTCCGAACGAGCTAAAACGCTAAGACCTCACAATTGTCTTGTTCATGTACAAGTCATTTGCTATAGTAATATCGTTAAACACTTAACTAGTCTAAGTACAGACGTTTTTGTACCCTCAAGTCTCCAATGATAAAGCACTAATTAATTAAACCTGAGTCAACAACTCGTAGAAAAATGTAGAATTGCTTCAATGGCCACGATATTGTTTTAACTCCCATTCTCACATTGTTCGTAATCGTAAATACAAATTTTAAATGCAGTTGCGTGCAATGTAAATGCTCGTTGCATGAATAATACGTATTGTACAAATACTTGACATAGAAATTGTCAATTAGACAAAACTAACGCATCATTTGGTACTTGGAAGACTTGAATATGTACAAATTCATGACTACTAGACCAACGTAAGTCAAATACGAGTTCGCATAGCTTTCTCAAAATCGATTACTCTAATCTAATTAATCATGATTCGGTGCTCCATACGTATACATATGAGAACACACATTCGCGATAAACTAATGTAACGATAATTAATCTCGGTCATACGTTAAAATGGACAAATTAAATTGGATTCGATGGAGTTTTCCGAAATAATCTGGTCCCTCCTTCAGTAAAATACATATTTATGGCATTTTTTTATGTCGTATCTGACTCTGATTATACAATTACATACAAGAGACACATTCCCTTCATATTAAAAGACGGACACTATTTCAGTGTATTGTCTTTCATTGTACTGAAATTAATGGACATCACTTTTATACTCTCATCAGTTACAGTAAGTCTAATGAATAATTAGAACAGAATCATTTCAATTCTGAATTCTCTAACACGCGTGGATAACAGTAAGGATAATTAGAAACCCCTCTGAATCTACGTGCCGCAGTTTTCTCACATGTTTTAGTTTGTAGGTAATGCTGTACGGGCTAATGGACTCCCATTTGGGGTAACCTGAACCTAAAAGTGCCTCAGTTTTTTTTAAACCTCAACAACCACTCAACCTATAGCGTATAAAGTGATACAATTTTCTAACAGAGAGGTTTGGTCAACCATGCCAACTATTTTCAAGAATCTTCTTAAAGGTTAAGGCATTTTTAAATAATTTCAAAATATTTCACCCACCATAATATTCTTCTTGAAAAGTCCGACCCCGCGATGAAAATATTGTATTGTATTATATTGTGATAAAGTATTCGTATTGTTGACCACACTTCTGTGTCTTAAAAAATATCATTTGTCCTCCCGGGTTTAGCGGTTATTGAGGAGTAGTAAAAAAACTGTAGCTTAGATGCTACACTTATTTCTACATTTGGGAAGGTTTCTAACCAATTAATAAAATTTGAATAGGAACATAGCACGGTCAAATCCTAAGACTTCTATCATCCTAAATAAAAACGAACACATAATGTCGATGTTTTGTGTGACATTCCACTTAAGAACAGGGACTTTAAAACGATACATTTGAGACCAAGATGGGGGCCAGGATTGAAAAATTTATTCCTGCAAAGATGCCCGTAACCAGAAATGCTCCTGCAAACATTCCGGCAAGTGGTGCGTATCGACTTTCCACTGTCCTGTAACATAAAAATATTTTATACAATATATTATAGTCATTTTAGTGAAAATATTGATTAATTTTATAATTTATGAACATGATTTTTTTTTACCCCGGACAGTAGCTCATGGCTAGTGAACTGTAGTAACCATTACTGAGGCCAAGAATGATTCCACCCATCCAGTAAACATACTCGTTAGTTATGAGCACCGGTAAAATTCTTTCTACTTTTGGATCATTGAATTTTGGTTGATAATTACAAAACAGGAAGAACGGAATGAGCATGAATCGAAGTACAACTGGAATCCATAAAAACCGTGGTCCGGGCTAAAATTGATTTGAATAAAAATGGGTACAAATAGTACCATAATGAACATAGTTAATTGAATTCAAATCCTGGAATTCCTACATTTCTTTTAAACCACTTACCCATCTAATTAAAGATGGTAACATACTGCCAATCATGGCTGCCACATTGAATGTGAGGAAACAAACATAGTCTGTAAAATCGTCAGGCGGAATAATGAAGTCCGGGTTTGAGTATTGGATTTGGATTGGATTGGTTTGGTTTGTATAGGAGTGCATTTTAACATCTAAAAGTAAAAATAACAATAAGTATATAGAGCAAATAGTGTTAATAGAAGTTCCTTAGGCTTCCCTAGGACGTAATATCAATTTACCCGAATCTACAGATGGAAAGATGGCCAGTGTGACGAAAAATACCAAAAATACGTTGAGACATTGAGGAAAACACTTTTTGAAAACAGTAAAATAAGGTGTTCGCGGTACGATCCCAATTTGAGTGCTCACTTGCCGTCTGCTCTCCTGTTCCTTCGCACTTATCATTTCATGGTATCGGTAAAATTTCTATAATAAAATTTCACACTCAAGAAATGCAAATCCATGTACTGAACGTAGAGGTACAGCCAAGCCGATACTTACGTTTAGTGGAAGAGCAAAGTATGTGTCGAAACAGAGAAGCAAAACGAACAGCGCCGCAATAAAATAGTAAATTGCAGACGTTCGTCCAGGGGGTGCAATAGACTTTGAAACGATGTTCATAATGGAAACAAAAGTGCCCGAAATGTTCTAAAAAAACATACGACAAATTTTTACCATACGTTGAATTCGAAGGATTGATCAATATGCTAAACGTGTCTTACCGATCCAAGAATTACAGCTCCAGCGTAATTCATTTTGGAAGAAACTCCAAAAATAGAATTTTGGTAGATACCACCAGCAGCTATTTATTTTCAAGTAAAATTTAAATTATGACAGGGGAATGATGCTTATGTAATGTATACTTACTATTGATAGCAACAACAGTGGCCATAGTCATCCAAAAGAATAAACTTTGATGGTCGTCAGTGTTAATCATTGCAAGTATGACGGTAAATATGAGTAGAAACGCTTCCACCACAATCGACCATACAATACGTGTCTTCAGATTCCCACTGTAATTTAAGACAAGGTTCTGTAATTAGTATTAAAAAAAATACACCTCATTAATTGACATAGCCGCTGAGGCCGAATCAAACGTCGCGTATTTTTGGGTTGCTTCC
>JAQFYE010000169.1:0-50291 GCA_034694305.1 Protaphorura glebata | reverse complement strand
GTAAAACGTATACTGAGTCTTCGGGCTACCATTATTGTGATGGCAGTTATTGTTGTTGAATAAACGATGATGTTTCTTCTTTGTAGAAGCCTTGCTTCCACTTTCTCAAAACTATAGCTCCTCGATTGGCTCGATTTTAGACTAGGTATAAGAGATCAAGCAAAATTAAGGGTTCCATCTGACCCGTGGCTTCCAATTTAGAAGATTTTTTTTTAAAATCGCGCTCTAAACATTATCTTATTACTTTTCCGCACCGTCTGTATTTTAAGATCCCTCATAAGACCTCAGACCTATTCTTCAAAAAACTATGATTCATGTTTGTAACTATATAACACCAGGTCAACGCGGTCGACACTTTAATGACGTCTCTGGTAGAATACCCAGCCTGGAAAGACCTACCATGCAAGCTGTGTAAACTTCCATTCCAGGATTTAAATTCAACCGTGCAGTTCATAAACCCCAAAAAGGGTCTCGTTACACTAAACCGGGTCAACGGAGGTCGACGTCAACTTTCTTATGTACGAGGTGGAAATCGAATACCATGAGAAGTCAAACGTCCAAGAATTGAGTCTCACGAAAGTGGTTCTTAAAAACCCCTCCCAAATAGAAATGGTGAACATGACACTAAAATTTCTTTTACTACGTTCTGGTCCTGGTAGTACTGCGCATAAATATATAGACGATAGGTCTGGAGATATTTTAGAAGAGCGGGATCTCATGGTACATCGACTTCATCATAGCTAAACTAAGCACAAACACATGTGCTGCTAAGTGGTAAAACTATCCGGCTATAGTATTAACCATAGTTAGTCAGTTAATCATGCATCTCCATATGTCTGCCTGGCCTTAGCTACCTTAACCTATAACCTCAAAGATTACTAATCCATTCCTTCCTATATTATATTTTATTTGCACAACAACACGGACTCGACACTCGACAGTCTACTGTTATGCTACAGTTTTCAATTTTGTAACCAACTGATGGGGTTAATAGTACACATTATATGTATGTCGACATTACTATGAAGAACGGGGTTTTATTTGGAGACTTACACAATAGGGAGGAAACCTCGGCCAAGCTTCATTATTATATTTAAGTACATCTCGCAGGCAATTAGTCATTTTAGGAATGACAAGAATTCATGTGATTATACAGTACATTTCTGCCAAATTCTCTAATAGATAGATGGAAAGGTGACCACTGACCACCGCATTATACTCTTCAGCCTTCAGAAATTTCAACAACTCTTCTCAAAAATGGGGTTTTGATGATCTCTCATTCGAAAAGCTATATTAATACAGTTTACAAGGAAGTAGTAGTTAGTTCTGGAAAAATGGTCATCTAAACGTTTTTTTGTCCCAGGTATAGTTAGTAAAAAGTTACCCTTTCCAGATCAATATTATTGACGAACCAATTAATTTGGCATAAACATCTGAGCTGTGAAATTTGGACGGGAAGACTCTATTCGGAGATATTCCGTACTCCAAAATGTTAATGAAGCAGT
Organism: Protaphorura glebata; assembly: GCA_034694305.1. Lineage (NCBI taxonomy): Eukaryota > Metazoa > Arthropoda > Collembola > Poduromorpha > Onychiuridae > Protaphorura > Protaphorura glebata. Next base: position 48,786 of record JAQFYE010000169.1, on the reverse strand, counting down.
TTGACCAGATTGACCCCTGCCTATGACATACAAATCCAACATACAGAGGTAAAAAGTTTAATCAATAATAATTTTCTCGGCTGTTGCGGATCTTCGACTACGAAACTACAACACAAATTAATACGAATAGGGAGAACTAGATTAACGAGGGAACCATTTCAGCTGCAACTTACCGAATTGGTTACAAACGTTTTGGTCGATGGTTGCAAAGGTACCAAATCTTATGAAGTCTTTGTTCACACCAATTTGAGAATTCCCAAAATATGGACTCAGTACCCAAAATTGCAAAAATTCGTTAAAATGTATAAAATATACCATAATAGAAGATGAAAAACTCATATGGTTGTATATTTCGATTTATTTTAGACCACAAATAGTTGATTTGATCAGTAAGTTGCAGTTGAAATAGTTCCATCGTAAGTAAAAGTTTACAACCACCAATACTACTTTACATTTCACAACATTACTCAAACAATCTGGCTCCACTGCAACCGTATCTTTTGTTTAATTTAAGTTAAAAAAGACGACGACTACTTCTAGCATACATATGCGTTCGCAAAAAATGACTATTTGTTAAAAACTAGACGCAGGAGGCAGTGTGAATAAACTTTATATTTGCAGATAAAACTTCCTGAAACTAAAATTAATACCAATAATTCATAATATATAACAAACAAGCGTTCACACGTACACGTCGCTGTCCTTTGATAATAAATCAAATCATAACTTGATTTTGATATATTTTTTTGATGCGCATAATATCAAATCAACTCATTGACAGGGCGGCGCATAGACAAAAAATTAATTTTCTCCTCGTGCAAAACAACGAAACTAAACAGGTTTCAGGTAATGTAAACATGTGAGTACTCAGTCATCTTACACGTAACATAACATAACGAAAATTTTGACCGTGACAATTAGGATCAGAAAAGAAAGGCATTTATGACACAAGAAGTGTTCGTGTCGTCGTTTCATTTCATTTATGACAAAAGATAAGTTAGCTTTCCTTTGAATAATAATAATAATAAACAAAAATCATTACGCAGACACCAGTACAGTTCGTACGTAACAGCTGTGCATGTATGACTCTTAGCTTACTCAGACAAAACATAATTCGTCATTTAGTAATATTAATCATTCAACATTATATGTTCATTTGCGTGTGATATCTGTAGCAATAGGAATTGAGTGCACTGCACTAGAAACAAGTTCAGCAGATATCAAACCAATGGAGTAGAGTTGAACTCATGTATGTAATAATAATAGGAGTAATCACTAAACAGTCAAAACAGTTATTGTCAATGTTTTCTCAAAGACAAATAACAAATCCTTACGCATCAATCCTCGTGAGTATCTTGAGAAAATACAACTCAAGGAGAAGGACCAAGGAACGGATGTTGTCAAGTCGAAACTTCTACAAAGGACGTGCTTGTACATAAATCGAAACTCCATTTGTCTTTAAATCTTGAGTGAACTAGTCATAAATGTTCTTGCCTCTAACCTCACGGGAGAACGGTTTAAAGACTCTGGACAAGGTGACAATCTTTTTTGGCCTCCAAAATAAGTCCCGCTTGTGGTCCTCTACCGCGCCTTACTTTGGGATTGGATCCCATTTATTTATACGACAAATTTTCACCGTTTGGGTGGGACTACGTTGACATCCAAAAGACCTTACTGTGGTTCCCAAGCAGCCCCTGGATATCAACATCCCCACCTTGTGAGTCCATTCCACTCTACAACATGTTCCTTCTTCTATTTTTTTCAAAATAATCTCCAATTCCAAACCTACTTCATAATATATATCTCTCATTTCCAGGACAACTTCACAAATTATACATCTCACTTTTATCACGAAATCATTAAAAACTTAAGGGAAACCCTGTGACAACTAATTTATGAGACACCCTGTGGCGGAGTACTTGTTATACAACAAGAAACATCACGTGACGTCATCAGGGTGTGAAATGATATTGAAACCCAATGGCATTGTGGGTTAAATGAGAATGGTTCTTCAGTTTTCAATTTCCAGTGACCTCAAATTTTGATATTTGTTCTCTTTCATAAACTTCAAGGTGCACCTTCGATGCATACCTGATCCGCCCATGTGAAGGTTTATTCCCGGCATTAGTGGTTTCGGCTAGAGCCCAGGGGCATATAATACATATACATATATGGACAAAGGTCATCTCCTATATACGTCCGTGATGACGACAGAGCAGACCAGGAGAAGCGCTGGAACGCGTTGAGCATTACCCCTTCATTTTCAAATTCAGTTTCGACCACGACCTTTCTAGTAACGTCCTTCTAATTTGGAGTTAGTAGTCTAATTGTAAGAAGTTCTAAGCCATTTCCTGGATCCAGACTAGATTTTAAAGGGACTGACAGTGAAGGAGCAGCGTCAGTACTGTGATAATGCAGCGTCGGTCGACAAAGCAACGTGAACCTTACAAAACCTGACAATTTTTTCCAGTATGAATCTATTATTCTAAATTGTACTGAATTCATTCGACTGGATAGTAAAGAGAAGACAATGAGCGTACGGAAAATGGAGAGGGTTTAACGCACAACATTTGAGCAATAACAATAACATTATTACTAATAGGAAACATAATTTGATTTATCCATGAAATTAACCTTGAATACACAATTTTCAGAAGAGTACAAACTCAACAAGTGTAGTATTCGAGGTGTAAATACGCATATCAAATAAAATAAAATAAAGTTAATGGCAATATGTAGCATATGGTGTGAGTGAGGGTGCTCCCTTCCTTAATCACATTTAAGGATTAGCAGACAGCAAAAGACAGACTCAAGCCGTATTAGTAAACCGGTAGCAATTTGTACAATTTTATGGAAATATAATTCATCCAGTCAAATGGTAATTTCAATTTCCTAAGGAAAAGTCCCATTGTTTCGTCTGATATTTTTTTTTTGTTTTCCTTCCAAGGGAAATTGAGACACTTGTGTATGACGACAAATGGTTTCGATGGATGCGTAATATCCGCGTAGTATAGTTATAGTATAGAACGATTCTGGCCTGGCCGTCAAGATCAAATAAAGTAAATCAGAGGAACAGGGACTGACTGGGTGACGATAAAAATTTCCATTAAAACAAAATAAACAGAAAGTGACAGTCAAGTCCATCGAGGTTATCATTATCATTATGAAGAATCTGATACTTCCTTCCAATTTCTAACATGAAGGACAAAACTAAAACAAGCGTCTAGCCCTCTTTATTCTTTCTCAGATTTCATCGGACTGACTGAATCGATGAAGGAAATCCTTCGGAAAAAATTGACTTTCACAAAAACTCATGCATGCATAACATTTTCTCATTTTAAACTTTCACAGAAGGTCTACGACGTCTAGATTTAACCGTGGCATTTACTACCCTTGATTTTTTTTGATTGCAACACCTTCGTTCTTCTACGCAGTCAGCAAAGTCAATCAGAATCAATGCGATGTAAACACGTCATATAAATTTGTTATTCGATTTCTCTCCACCCGCAATTCTATTAATAACTGTCTATTTCAAAAGATTTATTTACTCTTTAATCTAATTTAAATATTGCCGGCAAAACGAGACAAAGACATGTAATGTTATTCACTTTTATGGGTTCAAGCAACCGCGAGGAAAACATGGAATGGTCTAGATTGATACTTGATATAAAACAGATAAGGAAAAGGTCGAAAAATGGTACGTTACTCAGGGACAATGACACGGTAATTCCGATTGCGATTGCCATGCCAAGCTCTTGAAAGCTGAAACCGGAGTCAAAATTCAAAAGTCTTATCGCAGAGTCAATGAACGTAATATATAAAACAACAGGAAATCATAAATGATTGAGACTTATTCTAGAAATTAATGCAAATGATTTTTGAACCCGCTGAGCCGTGTCAAATTGCTCGTTGGCAAGTAACGTAAAAATGATTCAAACTTTAATTAGTGAAGCCGTTTATCAATTCCAACGAATTATGCATTGACGGACCACCACTATTAAAGTGTAAAATCCGAATCAAAATAATGAAAACGTTAGAGTAGTAAACATACTAACACGGAAATAAATACGTTTACAGTTTCCAATAATAAATACAATCTACTGATTACAAGATGGGTCGTTTATCCCACTTCAGCACTAAATAATCTAAAGTTGAATTAATCCTTTAATCCTAACCATACTCTACGTGTCGACGGTGTCCAAGATATGATGCATTAAATTATAAAAAAAGTGGCCTTAAAAGGAGCATCGTGGAATGCATCTGAAACATTAAGTATAACAGGCCATTTCGAAAATATTTCCACAATTCAGTACTTTACAAATTTGCGTGGTTTAGGAATGGCGCTGGTCTGGTTCCAATTAAAATAGAGCCCGCTGTAAGTAGAGGGTGGAAAGCAACCTTTGCCCCCCCCCCCATCGGGGAGTCAGACAAAATGCGAGATATGCATTGTAGACAATCTTATGAGGAATCTAGGGAGCCATTTCGCTTTCGCTTGAGAGTCCGACGCGCGTAGCGGCGATGAAAAGCTCGTAAGAAAAATGGTTTTCTGACAGAAACACGTTCAAAATAACTTTTTACGAGAAATCCACCAGTGCTATCTTGTCTGTTATATTCTTATACAATTTTTGAAATTTTCTTTGATCAGTTTGGAGAAAGTCGATTTTCACTTCAAATTGAAATATATTCATAAATTATTTCCTCCACATGAACGCGTGCGTCGCCGATGAAAGATCGACTTTCTCCAAACCGGTCAAACGAAATTTCAGAAATTGCATAAGGACATAGCAAAAAAGATAAGATCGGCGGAGTTTTCGAAAAAAATTGTTTTGGGCGTGTGTGTCGACTCTCCAAAAATCTGAATTTTAGGGGTCATTTCATGCCGATTTTAACTGAACCGCATGTCAGCGCCGCTACGCGCATTGGATTTTGAGGAATAGCTTCCTAGAGCCTTGATAAGATTTTCTCAAAAATGTATATTATCTCCCTTTTGTCGGACTCCCCCTGCTTGCTGATGGGGAGAAGGAAAATGTTACATTCCACCTTGTAGGGTTGAAACGTTGCAGCGGATTGAAATTTTTGACCAAAGTTAGAAAAAGACCGATTTGCAGGACGTTACTGTGTTGACAGGTCTACATCGCTCAACTACATAATAATATGCGAAAACATAAGTTTGTTTTACATTTACCATCTTGAGTCTCGATTCAAAGTCTTCCCCGGAAAACCATACAAAAATATTCGACAAAACACTACCTTATCTGGTATCTAGTTTACCGGAGACTTGAATTGACATTCAAAATTGTCCGTGCCACAAGTAAATATTCACAATAACAAAAATATGTTCCACAATATTCAGGTTATTTATTTAGGTCTTACATTTGTTGCCGGAAGGGTCAGGTAAAACTTAGCTCTATAAGTGGTGAAAGTTCTCATTCTATTATTACGCTTACGTTCTAACAATGTAACACTTGTGAAAGTCACTTTCACAAAACTAAAGCAAAGGTTCATGACGAACCTCTGCACGTACGTAACTAAATTAGAGTTCCTGGTATACGATCATAATATTTTCTAAACCGATATGAAAATGAATGAAAGACGATATCCTTTACATTTCAAAGAAAATTTCGTCAGAAAAATTGATTTATAGTTTATCCATGTGCAAATATTCACAGTAAGGCTTGCGTCAAAAATGTACTGCTGGAAGTTGTGTCTACAAAATATTTTTTTTTGCTTCCCACCGTCACTCATCCTCAATCCGTGTTAGCTCTCAAAACAAGTTACGTAATCACATTTACAACACAAATAAAGCAATTCATCTCTGTACTTAATGCAGACTCCAGGAAATCCCTATGTACATATGTAATTTAATGACTTAAAACCAACACACGTCAAGTAATCTTACTGAATGATCCTATCGTAGTTCTCAAAAGATCCGAAATCTACACAGAACACCGACCGCACACCTTTCTTTATTGCCCTAATCTAATCTAGTTTGTATCATCACCTTTTCAGAACAACCTTCAACTTTTTATATTACTATATGATCAATTATTATTAAAGCAATGACGTAGACGAGTGCTTAGGATTGCGTTTTCATGAATAATTAATGTAGTTTTAGAGTACAATTCATCTTCCCTGTCACCATGTCCGGTAATTCATCAAAAAGTCCGCGATAAAAATGGATTCCTAGTAAAGAATTCTTATATTTCTATGAATGAAGGACCCAAATACCTTTCTTATCCGATAAATCTAATCTGGCTTATTTCACTTTTACATTTCACCCTTCAATTGTTAATAATATTAAGACCTACAATGGATTATTAGGTGATGACGCGCGTTTACGATTGCGATTTATTAACACGAATAATTAATGTGATTTGAGATACACTTCTACTATCCTAGTTCCGGTAATTCAATACACATTGTTTAAAAACGAGTCTAAGTGAGCGGTTCTGGCGGTCGAGAGTGTTCAACAGACCAGGAATCTAAGCCGAAAACGCACCTGAAACTCTTTTTCTTCTCTCTAATCAACGCTGTCACCAATGAATGAACAGAACAACCTTCAATTCTGGAGAAACCTTCAAAAGAAGTATTGCCTAAGAGGTGACGCATACTTGCGATTTACCTTAATGAATATTTAATCACTGAAAATTCCGAGTAAGGGAAGAGATCTACAAATTTTCCGTGTTCCTAAATCTGGTTAGTTCGTTAAAAAATGAGATTAAAATGGTTTTACCTTTTCTCGAAGAAAAGAATGAATGGAGGAGATAGTAGAAGTCGGTCTTGAGAAAGTTATTATTGATATGACTCCGAAGAAGTTGAAAGCACACGGAGAGGACGCCGGGCAAAACAATTCTGAGACGATGGAAGTATTACAAGAAGGAATGACTCAACAATTGACACGATACTGACACAACTAATCACCTCCCGCCCCGCCAACCGCCCGCCCGCCCGGCCGCCTGGACTCTCCCTCTCTTAAAGTTAAAGTTCAGTTTAAATAATAGTTCACTTAAAATTTAACTAACCAAACACGTTATACGAAGGTGACTTTCTAAGTCTGAGACGACCAAAGAACCCCTTCTTCTTTCTTTCAAAAAAATCAATTAATTGTGATTCGATAAGAAAGCAAGATGAAAAAAAAACGCCAGACCAGACCAGACACCATTACATGCAGCATTAAGAGCCTTATACCACCCGCAATTGAAAACACATAAAACTTTAGGTAATATTAGAAAAAGTTTATGAGTCAAGACAAGAAGAACAAAACGATGGATGGATGGAAACGGACGGGTATAAACCTCTGACTAGTAGTCCCTATAATTTAACTCATTATTGAGAACAATAACGGTGAGCTTAGCCAAAATGGAGAACAAAGCGATACTACCACATGTGTGCGTAATAAATTTTAAAAATAGATTAAAACCATTCTATTGTGAGTAATTATTATATTAGTATAATGGGAAGGAAGATACAGCCGGTATAATGGAGGAGGTAACTGGTGAAGATCCTTCAATCGAATCGACTCATCCACGCTTCGCAAATTCTAATCGTAATTCATAATCTTAAGGTAGGTATGGGATGACCAGGGCGACGTTGGCGACGACAGGAAATTAATTTGAAAATGAAAAACACAAACTAGGAACATATTTTATCATTTCTCCCGCACTGCAAATGCAGTCTCGTCGTAATTAAAGAAAACACAAATCCATTTTCCATTGTTCTGTGTCACATTTAGATGAATTCGCTTGCATGTTCATAATCAAGATACACTGGACAGGGTTGTTCCGTCTAACAAGGGACAGCATTCGCATGTAAAACTTTAGGAAAGATAAGCCTCGAAGATCAGATTCGATGTAATCCAAACATGAAAACACTGGTTATAATTGTGTAACCTGTCATTCTAACCAACCTTATGTCCAAACAGAAAATCAGTGTCAGATTCAAAAATTACTGCAACCTATTATAACCACAGGGTATCGATTCGGCTACAGATTCTACTGGTAATCCGAACTCAAAATTTCGAATTGAATACATGAACACCAGAAAAGATTCGCATGCATAAATGATGATTCGATAATTTATACCCAGTATAAGGAGCAAGCTAAGTTAGAAAGTAATAAGCAATTAAAACAAGAAATTGGACTACTACTTGGCATGCCTCCGCGGGTATCGAAATTCAAGGGCCTTCAATACTTTGGAAACTAAAAAAATTCAACATTTTCTCGAAACCAGCTACGGAAGCAACGAACTACGTGAAATCTTTTTAGTGAAAACCTTCCAAAAGTTTCTAGCGAGAGACGATTTATCTGGCGACGAAACTTGTCAGACTCTGGCTTAAACACATCGATAATGTTTTAGTGTGAATTTAGCATGCAGAAACTGTCCCTTGCGAGCCATATGCGCTGCACATGCACTTGTTCACTCAACCAATTCAAGAATTTTAAATACAAATACTTAAAAACTCAGCAGCTACACGGTCGTAGCACATAGCCCGCTGAGGAGATAATGGGAGTGACATGAATTAAAAAACGTAGGGTCACCATAGTCAGAGAATAGAGATGAGATATGGTTAGGTTAGGGTTTAGCCCAACTCGCAAACACTTAGCGTTAACACAGCATTTAGTATGCTAATAGAAGGTAAGAAACCTTGAGGTAAAAAAATATATAGAGAGAATTGCAGTCATAAGCTGTCATGTTTTTATGAGTTATTCAATTCGTAATTCATATTCATATTCCTACGTATATGGATTACTATTATGAACAGATTTCTGAAAGAGGAGACAGACGACGGTAAAATTATTATGTACGAAAAGAATGAACATTACCTTTTAGAATAGAATAAGAGCCAAAGTCAGAGCCATTTTTAGTCGCATAATTTTCACTTGGCTGAACCGACTCATAAAGCGTTAGTATTCATGATTATTTTTTCTTCAAATGTGGGATGTACAAGTAAAATGAACGTATTTCACTAATTAAGGACTACACAGCAAATACACCGACACAAGCAGGGAAAGGTGTGACTTGTGAAATTCCTATTTAGACGAACAGAACCAACTCAACCAAATCCACCATTTAGTAACCAGTTAAAAAAAAATTGAAATAAGTCAAATTTTCATAAACTACTCCAGTCAGTAAACTCAATATAATAAAGTTTTTCTTTTCCTTGGTCAGGCTCTAACTAAAGTCAGAACTAAACTAACGGAACACGACGTGGACAAATCTTAAAAGGTCCTCGGAAAATGAAGTCCAAATGCAGTGCAAGCAAGGCAATGCCATGATTGTTCACAGCCTGCCCAGATATTAAAGATTAAATAATTACTTATACTATGGAAAGGAAGGAAGGAAGGAAGGCTATAATAATAAATAATAGTAGTGAGTTAAACTTATGAGGTTTGTCTTTTACGAATCATCCTTTCAACCGCTCAAAATAGTCTTGACCAGAAATAACTCTTTTCAAACGGGTCAGTCACATTTCTAATTCTAATTCCATCGCTCCATGAACCCTATTATACAGGTCATTTATGCATGTCCACGTGGAAGGAACAGGTTGAACAGGTCATGTTACACACAATATACAGTTCATCACATTCAGTCAGATTCCTGAGTGAAACGAGTAAAATTTGTCTCCAAAGGCTTACCTTAAGCTTAGAGTCCAACAGGTGACGGCCTTTTCCTTTCTTATTCTTATCATCTGAATCGGAAATCCCCAAATTCTCCAGCTCTGACTCGAGCGTGTTAAATATCTAGAAATTAAAATAAAAATAATAATATTAACGTATAATGCGATTGGCATTTTTTTGAGTAATTACGCTAACGATACAATTACAAGTAAGATACAATTAATATTTCATCCCGATGCTTCTCAACCACAATCTGTGCAAGAGTACGGCGCGGGTGACGACTACGTACTCACAGTACATTTCAGCACGACCACCTTAAATTATTGTAAATCTGCAAGAAATTTGCAAAAATAGTCTGGCAAACAAATAATTCGGCGTACGAATATTCAGCATTTTTTAGAATTACATTGGAGCGAATAGTACACAGTTCGGCTTCCGATATTCGTCTTCATTCCGAACGTGTTTTATAAATCTCGTGTTTTAACTATTACGGTATGCTTCACGGTGCCGATGGATCAAGATAATAAAATTACACCGTAACAGGTTACATGATAATTTCGATGTCCTGATGTCCATTTAACATTTCAGGGCTTTAAGTATACATACACGCATGCAAAAATTTGAAAAGAATTAAAATGTCATGTAAAGCGGGAAGTGACAAGTATGTAAAGTACACAGTACAGAGTTACATTCTGTAAACGCGTGAATTGTTTGCCTTGAGGTTTAATTATTTATTTTATATTGTGGGGGAGGAGAACACTTGTGTTTGACACATTTTACATATATGTAGGCAGCAGAGGTTCCGTAGTTAAATAAAATACAAGTAGTAAGCAGATGTCGGCCGACATACATGCTTACATGGATTTTTTATGACTGGCTGAACATAATTAATTTCACAATTAGTTACCTAATTTCATTCTAAATTCATCATTTATAACTACGATCACTGCAAATGTGAAAACTTTACTTGCTGTATTAGTACAGTATTATATCACAATACACTCTGGTCTTTATATTTATTATTCAGATTTATTATATTTGACAAACTATGGCTGCTGGGACTGGGACGATAATTAGAGTAAGCGGAGGGTAAACCCGCAAGCAGTCAGGTAAAATGAGTTTATGTAGTCAGCAATTAGCCTAAAAACCATAACTAAGTCAAGATCAAAATCCTGGCCCTATGTCCTATTTTACGTCAGAGTCGTACGGATGGAGTAATAATGGAATCATTCAATTATTATTTATCTTATCATTATCATACATATTCATAATTATGAGTTTCACTAAAAGGTGTAATACAATACAAATCAAGCATGGAGTGATTATTTCGGTTTTATGATACATGAACAGGGTGGCCAATAACCATTTCCATCCATCCTGGTAAAAGGTTTTAAGGAAAAACTGAAATATACATTTTGCAGAGAATTTAATACTAATGTAAGGAACATGGATTCTATCGAATATTGGTCATGCAAATGCGGCTCACACTTTTTAGTAAAATTGAAATTTAAGTCCAAAATTTTCTATCTTATTACAAATATAGCGGACTTGATTCAAATTAAAATGTATATCTTAATTTCTTCTAACCGATGTTGTGGCTTAGCTAGAGTGCAGTAGTACTAGGTTTTGAGGCGCACCACCTTTCATTCTTATTTGTTTTTTTTTATCGTATTCGAACAAACAACTCTCAATCAGTACAAGTTCTCGATTTCGGTCGACCATAGGATAAAATAACATTAATGCCGCTTCGTTTCTATTTCATTTTAATTTAATAGCTTGTTTTGTTTTTGTTTTATTTGTTAGTTAGATGGGAATGGAGAGAGGTTTGTGACCTGTTTCGTCGAAAACAACCCTTTGATTGTGTTTGATGATTCTCCTTCCTGACTCACTAGGAACCTTATGCTCGTAAAAACATACAAGTGATTAGTTCAGTCACTAGACTTTGAACAATTTGTGGTGTGTGGTGTTCTACAACTACATTTTACAGAATACAATAGGAAAAATGAAATATGGTGGCAATTGGCAATTGAAGTTTGTAAAATGCCAATAAAATGAAAAAACAATCCCATGGTGTTGTTTTCCCTTGTTCTTCTCACGTGTAATTCATTTCAGGAGTTATCTCCCCTTATTATTACGGTTTTGTCGTAAAAATTGAACACGTAACTATCTGGGTACGTATATGTCGCCGACAACAATCAAATAGAATCTCTAAAATTGCTCATGAAACTCCAAATGAAAGAAAGGTGTTGGAAAGTTACTCTCTTCTATTCTCATTCGAAGTTCTTTTTAAGCTAGAAAGCATCTACTGTGAAAATTATAAAACTGATCTTAAATAAGTTGAGCATCTACCACTTTCTCCATGGAAATGAATCCACATTACAACTTTGTCAATACTTAAGTGGTCAGTCACCAGTATTACACGTTGGCAGCTATTATTAAGCACTTGCATGGTGAAAATACAACGCCAACTGAGAGATACAAGACGGTATAACTTGACGCAAACCACTCCTTACCAGGTCCTTTTCAAAATCCATGAAATTGCTTTCGAAGTGCGTTACATTAATTTTCGAATTCTAATTCTGATAAAGAGATGAAAGAACATTTTTCTCAAAATGTCTACCGATATATCTATTCAAAACCAAAACAATTCTGATAAAGTTTTTAGCTTTGTATTCGGATGTTCCAACCGATTTCAACAGTTCCGAACTTGGCAGTGGTGCCCGAATTCGGATAGAATAGGCTAGCTAGAAATGGAAGCTCAAACCGCAAATTCAATTTAACGTATCGCATTTACAAGCTAATAATAACTAATCTGCCTATTTCGTTTGATACAGAAGACTTGTACATTTTAAAATCCTGTATTAATTTTTTGGTACTAACAAAAAAAAATTGCAGAATCGCCTTCTCCAAGGCAAGTTGATCAAAACGTAGGAATGTTCGATCTGCTGCGAGATTAAAATGCGGCCTGAGACACATTTACCAACTAACAATCCTTCGTTCAAACCTTCAGTGGGTGCAGGGGACACTTAATTATCTAGGTTTACTTCTTTCTAAATGTAAAACACAAGTAAAATTAACTTTGACTAGCTTCTGCTTTCGTCGAGCAAAAGTCGTAAAAGAAATTCTAGCTCAGACTTCGCCGAGTCAGCAATTCAACTTTAAACCTTAGGAATAGAATATCAGGCAGCACTTCTCAATTCAATTTAAGTTTATATAGCGAGTGACAGGAAAATGTTTTAAATCTTACGTTACGTATGTTAGCTAGCAGTGCATTAATTTTAGTAAACTGAACTGCGTACAAAAACAGGACAGAAAATAAAAATATTAATACAGGATGGGTGCTAGCTCCTTGTTGATAGATAAACTCACCAAGAATATTATTATTATTATTCCTTCTTCATTTCTCTTATTTTTATCTGTCTGTACCATCTTTAGTTTTGACGAGGAATATTGTTTTTGCACTTCATCTAACCATGAGAGACAACAACCAATGATAGTATTACGCAACTTCTCATCCTGTCTTTCAACGTTAACTTACACAGACTAATGCGTCTAAATCAAATGTTACCTTAACATGCTAACCGTGCAAAAAAACATAAAAAATAATTTACTCGAGTTACTTCCTCAACTTGCTAACGTCTTTAAATTTTAAAAGAATACAAAATCAGCAGGATAATATATTCGACCCTATCTAATTGCAGATCGTCTGATTTTTACAGACTTTTCAACTTTCCTCCTAAGTCCTGAGGAACACAAATTAATTTCGATGAAATTAGCCACACACAAATTAGTTATGGTTAAGTGATGGAAACTTTTATTTGGCCCTGACCGCAAAGCGAATGTCATTCATGATCAAAGGATCAAAATTTCAGATTTTAGCATTATAGAGCCCGGTCTCATTGCGATTTTAGCCAATACAGCCCGGGTTCTTATAATAGAGACATATGAGAAAATACGGTATTTATCATTCAGTATTATCCAAACCAAGAAACCTTTACAAGGAGCCTCCTTCGGCATTTATTCAATAAGCGACCTCTCCGGATGGTTTCTTCCTTGCAATGAACTCTAATATCTTTTTGCTTCCTCTGGAGTTAAATTTGGACTTCTTCGTTCAATACGTTTTTGGACACAAAACTAGTATCTTAGTTAGCTCTCTGAAAATTTGAAATTCATTGTTCAATCCAAGAAATACACTCCACCTCAACTGTGTCATATTATTTTAGGGCCCAAGCCCCGCTTCATATGGATAAACTCCATTCCGATGAATTAGTTATCACTTTATCTCAGAAGAAAGTCGGAAGTAAAAAAAAGGTCTCGATAAGCGGCCTATTGTTTAATCAATGGCATTCGAGGATATTATTGACCTAATAAACGCAATTAATAACTGAAAGTAAGGAATTGCTACCTGGATGTATGCCAGAGTCAGAGTGAATAAAGTTCCATTTATATTGTCATAAAATGAACTTAATTTCCATTCCATTGGTGTTATAATATTCTGACAAAAAAGCATGCTGTGATGCTACTATTTTCGGAGAAAGTACGATGAAAGATAGACATTTTAAATGACTGAGATGTGCACTGAAGAATCCTGAAGTAGCGCGAAGTAAATGAAGGGTGTACGTATGAATAGAAATGCCTGTTGTCATTTTGAAGCAATTTATTCGCTTCTTTCGTCAGAGCGAAATTAAGGTTCCGATCATCTGAAGTTACCAGTTCCATTAAATTTTGACGAATTCTAACCAAAAGTTGTACTTTGCATTATTTCTCCCATTTAATCGGGTTCTTGTATACATGAAAAAAACTCAAAGCCCTTTCAAATAATAATTTGGACTTTCTCTGTAACTTTGGATTAGAGCTAATAGAGAAACTCGGGTAAATCTACGTACATAGATGCGGCCGAACTGCAAAAAATTGGGAACAAATCCACAACAGGTTTTGTAGACATCGAGTAAACCGAAATTTTCATGTTTTAAATTATAGAACAAACTGAAGTAAATAAATACGGCCTTTAAACCTTCAGGAAATTTCATCAGTGTGCTACCTGATTCGAACGTTTCCAACAAATAATTCCCCGTTATGGCGTTGTAACCTGATCAGGACAGGGATATTATTTCCAAATAGAAGCAAGAGCAACCAAGGTAGGCCAGTGAAAGAAATACGACACGTATTACAAATATAAAAATCTTACGAAATGCTAAAAAAGTGTTTTTGCTGGCCACGAGTTCTGATCACCTCGTCGTGTTAATTTGAATACCCGGGAACTCCGACATCGACACATCGTTTTTTATGAGTTTGTATTATTTTTCTTTCATCTCTTAACCACTTTCGAGATATATGGATGCATATTAAATAAATATACTAAATGCCATGTTGAGCATTTATTGGGAGCGAAAACGTGAAGCGGTTCCATACATATATTTAAGCCAAATTCTTATGCATTTTGAGTGCGTGTACCGTCATAAAATATTTCACAAAAATGTAAAGTCATTCCAACGCCTCAGAATCAGTTCAGATTCCGTTTCTACCATACATTATTTATGAAAGAAAATCGGTGAAGAGTTCAGCATTGACAATCAATAAATGGGTTATGTTTAACTACACGTCCGATTTATTTGGCACAAACACTAGAAAATAAAAATAAGGAAGTCCGATTTTACAATGGACAATTCAACTCTTTCGAAGCAGCTGAACCAATTGAAATTCAGTTACAAGGAGCATATAAAAGAAAACAAAGCTCGAAATATCAAGTATAATGCCAAGTTTTAAAATGCATTGAATTCCAACCAAACACCGTACCGCACCGTAAACACCTTACCGTAAGCACAGTAAACAGAGCCCAAGTATTATTATTATTGCCTCCATATTAACCGTATCGGTCGAAATTTATTTTGGATAAAACAAGGATCAATAATAAAAACGCATTGTCCATTAAAACCGACGACGGTTGGAAACACCTAAAAATTGCAATAAAAACATAATTTAAAATAAGTCCAGAAAATTGCAATACTATTGGAATTTCTAGTATTCTTCAGTGAAATTCCCTCTAACGTACCATGTTATTCTCAATATGCTTTGCTTTAGCACATTTCTAAAAAAGGGATTGTCGGATTCTGTCTCAAATTCTCGCTTACCTACCGGTCAAACGTAATTTCTAAAATACATGAAAGTGAGGTTTAACTGTACCCTCGAAGGGTTAAGACAAGATGACTTTGCACCAGAATTTTGTGAGGCTCCCTGGAATTTCAAACTAATACCTGCCAAGAAATTTCATGAGCTATAGAAACTCGTAAAAATTACCTAATCATAAAGGTTTGTGATTATGAGCCGTGAGGACGTTACGTGCTTGAATGACTTTCTTAAAGCTTGGTTTCCTTGGATGAAAGCCAATGTCGATCATAACGGATGTCATCAAATCTCAAATCAACTCATCAATTTCACCATTTCACGTCTCTTGTACTTCACCGATTTTAGAGTTGGAAGGAATGTAAGTAATGTCAGATTTAATTTATTGCACTCTTAACTGATATTACAACGAAAAACAATCCTCCTGCTGAAATGTAAAAAAAAAATGTCTGTCATCCAGCTGGTCGCTTTTAGAAGGTTACTCCAGGTCTAGGTTTCGTTGTAGGTGGTTCCTTGACGTACATTGGCGAGAGAATCGAAAAAATTCCTAGACAAATGCAATTGGTAATGTTCTACAACGGCATGAAAATAGAACCTTTGGACCATTTTATTTCAGAAAAGGGCCAACTTGATCGTACTAAAAACAATAAATAATTTTATAAGCTTCCATTATGCGCACGACTAGATGAGTGTTAGGATTCAGTTAATTGCCTTTGATCTGACGACCTCTTCTAACTACAACCTTTGCCGTCCAAGTTCTAAGCAAATTCTCGTGAAACCTCTGCAACATGTCAACGAATTTACTAATAATACAAATATTAGAACATGAAAAAAGCAAGAGGAAACACAGGCCGACAAAATCTTTCTTTTCCTACCTCGTACACATAATGAGTCGGGTGAAAGCTTTCTCAAGTTAGAAACAAATTGTCTCTCAATTCGTTTGCTCCCACTTTCTTTCATGCCTCAGTTGTACCACATTTATCCCGTAATATTTAACAAAGACAAAAATTAAAAAAAAACGTCACTTCACGATTAGAAAAAGTGATGCTGAATTTCCTTCTCCATTACGTGCAACTTCTAATGTTAAGTCTCATATTAATGTCGAGTTCTTGGTACGCGTATCGATATTTTCTACGAAATTAAATCAAAATTATTAAACTAACTATTCCGACTGAACTAATTGTAAGTTGATCAAATTCGGGGTGTCGAATTTAATATTAATATGCGCCGATACCTAGACTTTCACCCTTCTCGGTGTCACGCCTCACAAATTTGAGTAATATTAGAACCTGCAAAGAGAGTCATTTTACTATCACGCCGACTCAACAATTTTTCACTGAATGCATCAGCATGCATTATTCCTTCCCGTAATAAATTTCTTTATTGAATAGTGAAATAGAAGGCAAAGAAGTATTAATTTTCAAACTGATTTAGCTTGCGTCTTTGTAACATCGTTATACGATCATGCAGGGAATTGAATGGCTAATCGCATAGTCTTAATGGAATTGGATCATCGTTACTAAACCAGACATGCCGAGCTAGAGAATCTGGCGGGGGTATGGGCTCGGGGTCATTGTTAGGGGTAGGGGCCGGACGCCCGCCGCTGGCGGCGGCCGCCGGAGGCAAATTTTTTTTTTGAGGTTGGGTTAACAAAACATTATGGGCATGTAAAAGTTGTTTTTACGCCAAAACCCAGAAGAAAATGGCGTCCCAAAATATTGGTAAAAATTGAACCATTTCATTCTACAGTTTCTCATTTTCGTTATTTTTATCCATGATTTTTTCATTCTATTTATTCTTTATTCTGTATATTCATTTTTATGTGTATGGGTACGATATTTTTACCCTGGCCTTCGGCCAGGGGGGGTAGCTACCACGGGGCAAGGGGGTACCTCGGCATCTATGTACTAAACTGGGTATAGTGCTGTTTACATTCTCTAATGTTTTGTAATTTTTAATATCTTCAAAGTAAGGCGACAAATCTCCAAGAAAACAGCAAAATAGCTTACTGTGATATTCTAATATTTGGTTTATATTTTATAGAACAGTTTTAAAGACATGGACTGGCATTGGCGATTCTGAAACTACTGAATCATAAGATGTAAGTCATAGTACGCATTACGCATAAAACTGAATTTCTGATCTGACCTAATGGGCAGAGGTGGGGGATAGAGACTTCTTCAGATACATCCAAGATCGTTTGACATCGTCCCTAGTACATAGTCGGGACGCGTTGTCAAGTTTTCATCGATACACAAATCCATCTATCTTTCGATTGTATCAGAAGAAATAAAATTAACGTTAACGAGATATAATTTTTGACAGAGCAACGGAATGCGTGGCTGAAACGAAGTAGAGATTCCACCGAATATGAAAAGGAAAATGAAGGATTTAGTGCTAGTTGCCATTTCTCGAGCTCTCTGCTCAACCTCTAAGAAATTATTATTATCTTTGTACTTTTTCTAGAACATTCGAAAATAGGGCACACCGACAGAACTTTGGCTACGACTATCTTAACTGCTCGATTCCAACTCCACTTTTCTAAAACGTAATGACATTCTTCGTCGAGGCAGGTCACTCGTTTCGCCAAGGATTGGCGAAACAAGGGTAAAAATGTAAGTTCAAAAATACTTGGATGACTTTACATGACAAATTAGGAGTCACCTTTGTCTTAATCCTTTTCCTTCCATACCACATATTTTAATTTCATCAACACTCCATGTAATTAAAACGACAATTCAGAAATACACAATCCAGGTCCAACTCCGTTGAATTGGGTTTCTTTTTATTAGAGTCACCAATCGCTCCCACACTACAACATCGAAGACGTCACATTGATTCATCAGTGAGTGTCGTTAATTCCGTCTCTTACCTAAATACTTAACTAACTTGGCTAATTGACAATGAATGACAAGATGGGTCTGTTCATTGCAAAAATAACATTAAATCCTATTGAAATTCAAGTCAAGTGTATATTGATCACTTAGAACTTCGTCTTTAGGGTGAAGTATAGGTTAGGTAAGATAAAGTTATCAGAAGCCGTCGTCGACGACACCCATCCCTGAATGTTGAAATGATTCACCTCACTACTTTGTGCTCAAAGTTCAAATAGAATACCTTAGTATCGTTAACTCTAAAAAATTCATTTTTCATATCATATTTTCAACTCCATCGAAATCTAACCTGACCGTCCTACCTCTGACGGCAACCTCAAGTCGTTACCAACAACCAACTATCATTTTAACCCTCAATTATACCCACTTTCAAATATTTAATAATCCGCCCTCATTCTTGTTCATTACTGATTACTATATTCAATTCCGACCTTGAGCGCATAATCTGACATTTCAAAATGTCAAGATGACCTCAAAGACCAGTTTTATTTAACCCTTTTATCCGCCCGACGTTTAAATAAAATAATAAAAATGCGAATGATTTCACTAATTTTCGAAAAACTATTTTTCGTTTCGTATTTTCGATTTCAACCGTTCGCGGCTCCGGCGCACGTGAAATAAATTACACCCTGACCGGACACGGTTATCGTCACCCAACTGTACAAAATCAGCCAAGATCACTGTACAAAACGCAATGACACTAATTTTTCTTTCGTAACCTTTAATACCGTCCGGCCTCCGACGCACCTCTGTAAACTTTAAAATATAAGAAATTAAACACAAGATTTCTACTCACCGCGAATCTGTTGAAGTAACTAGCCATGTTGACTGACCGGGTCAAGAGTTCACTAAAAAAATGACTGATCGATAAGAACAATAACTAATCGCACTGAGAATTCTGATAATTTTTGGCGGTTAGTAGCTATTCACTCTTGTCGTATTTCTTCCATGGCATGATAAAGTTTAAAACTCGCGGAGAAATGCGCATCCTTGGGTCTCAATATGTTTCCGTTGTGATTTCTGTTGAAATCACAGGCTGACCTTTAAAACCTGATGACCACTTTACAGTCGAACCCGTTTGCTGCCAGAGAAAATGCGAGATATATTTTGTAAAGAATTTGTGTAAATTCTGATTTTGATACTATAATCACCGGTCGAACACGACGCAGTGCGAGGTGGAGAAATTTTCAAATAGAAAAAAAAACAAGATACGTGCTACTTCGCCTGGGTTATATAGTTTCGTTTTAACTTGAAAGGTCTGTGCGCTGTACCACTGATTAGGCGATTTGCATTATCATTCCCTTCCCAATTCCCTACGAAATGTATATCTCTGTATTTCTGACAAAAGATTAAAAGAGGGAGGATCGTACACTTCTAATTCAGCACCTTTGTACTTTTTCTAGAACATTCGAAATTTTTATAGGGTACACCTAACACCGACAGAAGTTTGGCCACGACTATCTTAACTACTCGATTCCAACTCCTTCTCCAGGGCAGCTCACTCGTTCCGGTAGGAACGAAGGAGGGAGGATAATACTGGAATGAATCTTTTGAAACAAATGCTGGTCCATTTTAAAGAATCGCCTCGAAAGCTGCTACTATTAATCGGTTCATGAACGATTTTTAGAAAACAGATCTACCGAAGTATGATGAAAATAGTTCTTGATGTTAACTGTTGGACTGGTGACAACTCTAAAATATGATGTATTCATTCCTGCATTTAGTTACAGTTTATCTAGAGAGCTGTTTAAATAGAACCTTTGCATTTATTAAGTCTTTAGTCCGACTCTGATTATTTTTGTTGTTTGGTAAGTTTGGTAAAGGGGTGTCGTTACACAATTAAAACCAGTAGTGTATTTCAGAAAGTTTAACCATATATTTTGCGTTGACTATTTACAGTCTAAAAGTATATATTTAGTCTAGAAGTCCTATCCGTCCAGAATTAGTGAGCATTCCTAGAATAAGTTTAAAAATATCGTAATTTGATTGCCGTTACGTGTTTATAATTTCGGCTGAGGATTTATTATTTAGTAGGTACAACATATTTATACTCTCGTCACTCGTCAAGTGTTTCCTCATCACTGAAATATGCATCTTTGACAATTCTCCTTTTTTTGATGGATTCGGTTACAGAAGAGTAGTTGCCTTCAGAAACTTTTGTCCTGTAGTCTTGTTCATCCAACTGAGCTTGCTGTTTCGATTAATACAATGTTTATTATATAAAACTTCAATATTAATGTTATAAAGGCAAAGCGCAATCATTAAAATTTTACCTCATAGCGAATCGCAGAACCGAGAGTGTCGTCCTCAGATGAAGAACTGCTGTCATCACCACCCTCATTGTTCCCAGGTTCCGCAGTGCTAGAACTGTCACGATATTTCTTCTTCTTTCGTTTTTTCTTCGGTGGTTCCCTGGTGCCCAAAGCATTTTGTGGACATGTATAACTCATGTGTCCCAGTTCTCCACATTCATAGCATCTGGATTTATCAGTGTATTCTTTCTTTCGAATGAATTCAGTCGTTCGACCATTGTCAACTGCAATGCTGCATTTTAGTCGGCGACCGAACATCTGTGGACAGAAAAAAGATACCACAAAAATTATGACTTATTTTGGGTAAAATTGTCTTAATGTAATTAAACTGAGTTGTTCGAACCAAAAGTGTACTAATCTCAAGGATCCGCGAATATAAACATCTTGAGCTTTATTACAATTTTGAAAGCCGATTTTATCACTATTCACCATTACTATTAATTCGTCAAAACTAAACACAGTGTAGGCACTCAAGAAAATTCAGTCTTGAAAATTTCGACCGGCAATTTATAATTATATCTTGGATTACCCAATTACATAAACTAAGTTTCTACTTCAAGCGAATAGACGATAGCAAAAACGTAATCAAAAGGAGATCACCACAAGTGAACGGCTCAGTCCCCCCTTGCGAGTTGCGATTGGCCCCAAATTCGAAAGCTGGGAGCTACGTTAAAGCTACTCAGGAATGATAAAGCCTTTCACAGCACTATGGCCTCAGCGGCTGTGGGAGGGTTTCTCACTTATGAGTAACACATACATTATATGGACACTTTGGTGACCTCAGACGCCCCAGAGGTCACCCAAAGTTATCTTTGGCCAAAATCCTTAAGAGAAAGTCTTCAGGGCGTCCAGACCTACATTTCTGCCGAATTTGGAGCCAATAGCTCCAATATTATAATACCTAGTTATTAATGGTGATCCACTGACCCCTACACTTGTGGCGATCTCCTCTAAAGCTATTAATTAATTTATCACCTCAACTCCATTGAATTCATCCACGCATTTGACCGCATCTTCAGGTTTTAAAAATAAAACAAAAGCGATCCCTTTGCTTTTCTTAGTGACACGGTCTTTGACAATGGTGACTCTAAAATTAAAGGCGAGTTAACTCGTACAAATAAAAATGACTTGTGATATTTAGATTTCGCACTCGTTATAGACTTACTTGATCACACGACCACATTTCTGGAAAACTTGATGGAGGTCGTTATTTGTTAAAGAGAAACTAAAGTTGGACACATAGACAGTACTTTTACTGGGCGCAATTCCTCCACTCATCTCTCAGGTTGTTAGGAAATGAAAATCCTCACTCATATTTTTAGTCATAGTAAATTCAATTTGGAAAATCCAGGAATTTGGAATGAATCATATCGACATCCATCGTGTCATCCGTTCGATCGCTCCGTCTGAACAAAAGTCAGAACATTCGAAATTAAATAAGGCAGTATTAAAAAATATTTGCACTTGTTAGTGCCATCCAAACTAATTTTAATTTTTGTCGACTGAAAAAAGTACATGGAAACAGAGAAATTCCATGAATGCAATAATTGAATGCTTCAAAAAATTCGATTTTGGATTCGGATGTCTAACTAACTGTGAATTATAAACCTAGAAGAATTTGTTCATTGAAATTATCCGAATCTAGTGTTTAAAAAATGTATGACCAGTGAACGTTTAAAAACTAAAATTAGTGTAATAAAAGTTGGTAAAAATCATTTAACAACATATCCTTCATCCTAATCTATTTCTGGAATGCTCATTGATTGTCTTCCAGTCCAGGTAATGAGACGAAAGACGAATCATAATATCCCAAATTCAATACACAACGCATGCATTTGAATTAACACTTTCTATGCATTCGATAGTGTTTGGCCAAAATACAGTTACAAATATATGGTACGCTCGTTGATTGTCTTACAGTTTAGTAATAGAAACCACGTCCCATCTCCTATCCAAAATTATAGTATTGTAATAATAATTTCATAGGACATACAGTTTCCATTTTTAATTCATGTGTGTTGGCGTTACTTGACTTACCCGAGACATCAAAACCTGCATAGACTCACCAAAAAATACAACTGAAAAATATTTCCAAACGTGTAAAACAATTGGTAGAGTTTTGTAACACAATTTCAAGTTACAAATAATTCAATAAAACTTTTTTAATTTCTTTACTCAAAGTGAAAATGAAATTGTTTGTTTAGGTTTTTGACTCCCGCCTTGAAATTGATGGAGTAATTTTCAATGGTGGAGAGCAAAAACTCCATCCCAAGGTGTTGTTTTCAGAATTTTGATCAGTTTTTTAATAGTATTTTTTAAAAACTATAATGCGTACAACAATTAGGGATTCATTCCAAACATCATTCTCGCCTTTATTGCGGTAAATTATGGACCGGAAAATGGCAGAATTGCAGAGTTTTCCAGCTTCTAGGAATGAAATGATCGAGCTCCTTCATAATCGTCTTTTCGGCCAAACGCCGAAAATTCACCCTCTCGATCGGAGTTTTCCTTAGGACGCCGAAATTGACAGAAATTACCGAACAGCCGTTGAATCTCCGATTGGCCTGTATTTGGCATTTTGAAATAATAATCGATCCAGATCCAATCCTTCTGTTAACCCGATACCATAATATTTATTGAGGCAAAAAACAGATTTTTAGGAATCAATTTTACTTTATTAAAAATGTAGTGTTAAGTTAAGATTCAAGTATTGTCTATGAGACCGAATAGCCGGAATCTATGAAGATATTTTGTCCCGTGATATTTCCAGCTTGACTATTGGACAGTAAAAACAACGCCGCATTGACTACCTGCTCCGAATCAATTAGAACATTTCCAAGTGGAATTCTGTCGAGTAAGGCGTCCATATTGACGGAAGGAAATCCTTTGTCGACAAATTCGTTCATTAAATTTTTGGTCATATCAGTCATGACTCCGGCTGGATTAATCGAATTGACACGAATTTTTCCTCCAGAGAGCTTTCCTAATTCCACCGCCATGTACTTTGTCAATATATCTATGCCGCCTTTACTTAAAGAGTACATCTGCAAAATCCGAGCAAGATACTTTGATCAATTATGAACATACAATAATATATATGGTGGTGCTATTTCATGACTTGAATGGCCCTCTTTCATCAAAAGTAGGAAGAAGTCGGGTTTGCATTTAATAGAGAATTTATCAAAACAGAACTTGTTGAATCGTTATTGTACAGAAGAAATATTATAACACGGAGAGCTGCTTCAAAAAATATTTAGTGTCATAGACTTCTATGTTCTAATCAGTGATAGAATTCTCTATAAAATGTATATCTCACATTTTCTGGTAAAACGCAGGTTCAAGGGTGGGAGGGTTCATGTTTCGTAGACCACCCTGTACATGGAGTTGGAGACACAATATTGAAATATTTTCTTACACAAGATCCAGGCATGACAGTTTTCGAAGCTAACGACGATACATTCAATATTGAACACGATTCGTTGGATTTCATCATTTCTTCTGCAACAACTTGACTAATATTGATAACGGCCTTCAAGTTTGTCCCCATGATTCTGTATTTTTTTCATAGAATTATTTTGAATTCCTGTAGAATTTCTTGAATAGTACGCAACATACCTGTCAAATGACTGAGCCGATACGTCCATAAAATTGTTGATTTCATTTACACCCGCATTATTTATCAAGTATCGAAAGAATTTCCCTTCTAAAGCCTTCCGACTCTCGTCCCAATTTTCCAAATCTGTACAAATAGTCTCATCAATGTTTGGAATTTCTTCTTTCAATTTTGCTAAATTCTCAGGATTCATTCCAAGAGCTGTGACATGAGCTCCCATCGATGCTAGCTTCACCGCTATGCTTTTCCCAATACCTGCCATAACAAACGATTAGGATTAAATTAAAGTTGAAACTTAAAACGAATAATATAATAGTCACATTTTAGCTCCAAGATCGTTTGAGAAAATACATAAATCATTTGTATAATTTAGGATGAACTCATATTCATACCTCTAGTTGCCCCTGTCACGAGTATTTTCTCTCCTGCAAATTCCATGGATTTGACGAGTTGTTTGGAAACTCTACCGAACGGAAGGATTGCTAAGGACAAGAGTATATCCGGTTCTTCGGTACAGGTTTACTTAATCAATGCTGAAATTTTTTGAACAATTCCAAGCATGCACTTCTACTAAAACCTCCACCAATGCAGTATTGTTGATAATATGGATATATTTTTATGTTCGGACAAAGTCGTCACATTCGTGACTTATCTATGAAATCTAAATATAGACATTACAATTTCAACGTTGTCTGTGGAGTTCTTCTTATGGAAAGTGGTTTCCTCCTTGCTTGAATAAAATATCAACATCAAGTATCCGGCCCCTGTATTGTAGTTTCGTCTTACTCAGGAATAAATCGTATAATCATAAATATTACGAATTCACTAAATTTGTATCACAATTTCACTTCTGCTGCAGATTTTCAATATTACTCTCTGTATGTTCTAACATAATGTATTCAAACTGAGACCGAGAATAGCAGAGATGAACTCGAAACCTGACATAAATGTCTATGAGTTTTCTGTCACAATTCTGTTTAGGATTCAATCTCAGTTGTAATCTTCGCTGTGTACAAATAAACTACTGCTTTGCTTGACTTGAATTACTGATACTGTACAAACAGCAGAATAATGCTACATTTAATAGACACGTGTATGATTATTTTATAATTTTTATACTACCACTATGATAAAAATGATTTGATTATGATCAAATTGTTTAAATCACAAAACTGCCTCTTTCTTCACTTCATACTATACAAAACAACAAGTTATACCCAAGTTTACATCGTGCAGAGACAGATTAGTCCTTGAAAATAAAATCCACTGTGACATGCCTTACGAAGTGCTTTGAATTACGTAATGCGTTGCTAGTCTAACTACAGAACAAGAATAAGAATAGGAGGATATTAAAATTTATTGTGTGAGTCTTCCCTTCTTTCGCGCTGGAAGAAACTACCGAATCATAGAATTAAATTAAACGTCACAGTTTGTTAATAATAAAGATTCAAACCTGAAAAATATTCTTAACACAAATTCTTAAGAAATAGACATTTTAAGAATGATAATAGCCGAAATATTTATCGTAGAAACAGGTTGGCTTTCAATTCAGTCTTCTTGAGTATTAGAGAAAAACGCTTAAAGTAGTCGAATACTGTCCGGGATATCCTACCCTCATCATAGTGAAGTGGTAGGTGGTGACTTTCTATAAACGCATAAATGATAAATCTGCAGAATTTCGGAGAAATTCATGGAAGAATAACAATTGAGAGGCATTAAAACGATTCTGTGCATGTACATTTAAAAGCTTTCCTATCTGGTATTTGATAATTAGGGAGGTACCTATATGTAATTGTTGACATTTAACTGTTATCAGTGCTACGAATAACTCATTTTTTTGACAGCTAATATTCATAAAGTAATAATTACACTACATTCCCAAGAGAAGATCACTCGACACTAATAGGATTGGCTTTGGCACTACACCCCTCTCACGCCAAAGGTGCGTGACACTAATCGCAAATTGTCACGCCAAATATTGTCAAATATTTTCCGTGCATTGTAATTAGTAATGTCAAACCAAGGACCTCCTTGAGATTTTAAACCATAGTGAAAAGTTTGACATATTTTGCTCAGATTCCGTAATTAATATTCCAAACACGCTCATATCGTTTCTCAATAATGAGATAGATACTAGGTTTTTCTTATTTGGTCAGACTTTACAGGCAAGAAGGGCCGTACTATGACAGGGCAAAAAATCACAATAGGTTTCGGAAATAGTTTTTGACATTTACACAGCTTTGGGACCTCTGGGCGCGTTTTCCATATTATGTGCCTGGTAATCTCTTCAATTTTTGTGGGGTTTTAGGAGTTAGAATTTAGAAATTAGTAGTGATGAAATATTACGAAAGTGAAGACATGATTTTTGTCTATATTCACAATACTCACTTTTTGATTACATCGTAAATTGGGCAGTACTGAGCTCCCTAAATGCACAATAAAAGATTAGTAGCCTATTGTTTGCACATTGCGAACAACCACAAATCTGCATTGTTTAATGAATTGCATCTTTCTCATGTGGGCGCTTACTAAGAATTTACTATTGAATGGAAAGTTTGTTTGACAATTTATGGTTAGACTATATAAATATTTAAATTTTAGTCAGAGAAACTCCTCGCGTGGATTTTAAAAGCTGGTTTTTAGTCTTTCAAAACTTTGGGTGCTCTTGTGTTCATTATTCGGGTCTCTGTGCTGGAGATAAGATAAGAAAGAATAACCGACGAGAAAATCCTTGTACTCTTTTTATTTGCAACATAGTCGAACTTGTGAACACGTAATCCAATAATCCAAATCGAAGTTTTAATTTTTTCATATTATCAAAAAATGACAACATCGACAGTTTCTACGCCAAAATATAAATTCACTTATTTCAACAGTCAAGGTTTACCTGAACCAATTCGATACATGTTCGTTCTGGCTGACGAACCTTTTATTGATAACCGAATTGATCGGGATGAGTGGCCCAATATCAAAATTGGTAATATCATTACATTACCACGTGTTCATTTCAAGCGAAAATGCAGTTATTTTCTTTAAATCTGCAGACTACCCTTGGGAAAACCTTCCGGTTTTGGAAGTTGATGGCCTTATAATTTCTCAAACCTGGACGATTGCACGTTTTCTAGCAAGACGATTTGGTTTGGTTGGTAAAAACGAAGAGGAGGCAAGCAAATGTGACGAAATTATAGATACTTTGATTGACTTCCGGAGAGGTACTATATATTTTAAATCAAGATTGCCCAAATTAATTGTTTATATTTTCTACACACGACATCTGCCTTGTCAGTTTTGGAAAAACATTGTCGAGTTTCCGGATATACAGTTCGTGAAGTTTTTTATAAGCAAAAATCAGTTTGACGAAATTCAGACTTTTCGGTTTAACAACTCCTTCGAATCAAAACCATGATCATATCTGTGACGGAAGTACTTCCGACGATGGATGTGAAGGAAAACCAAAAAAATATTATTTCGTCAAAATGGTAAAAAAATTATTTTTATTCGCTAAACAGGTTTTCGTGTGTTTTTTATATCGCGAATTTCATTTTGGCATACTCGACTTCCATTTCCAACAAAATTAAAGTTTACACGTTGCCCAAGATCTTTCATATATTATGAAAATTTCCGGAATCGGAATTTGCCAATTATCATAAATAAAATTTGATATTTTCAGAATGGGTAAAGTGGTACACTCTCGCAGACGGTGCAAAACCAGAGATCATGGACCAACTCTTAAAAGTTCATGTTCCCAATTATTTTAAAAAATTGGACAAAATGGTGAAGAACAACGTCACTGGGAATGGTTGGATTGTCGGGGAAAGTGTGACTTGGGCAGACATTTATATTGCTTACTTTTTTATAAGTTTCCATGAAATTACAAAAACACCGGTTCTAAACTCTTACAGAAATTTGCAAAAATTGAAGAATCAAGTATTTAATTTTCCTGCTATAGCCGAATATGTAAAGACATTCTCAGACACAAGTCCCAATCCTATCGTTTAGAAATATTTTGATCCTGAATGAGATCTTGAAAGAGTCGATCGAGTTTCAAATAAAACCAGATGAGGACATAAATGAGCTTAAACACAATTAATTGATTGGAATGTAATAGGCTAAAATTCTAATTTCATAGATTTTCATTTTAATATTATTCATTTTCAAGCATTGTTCAAAATCGAATGTCGACAGTTTTCGGCATATTATGATATAATATACATACATAATATAGGGCAATGTAATAAATAATAATCTAGTGACTACATTAATGAGTTCTAAAAGGTTTTCAAACATTCAAACACGATTACCTCAGAGTTGAGTGTATTGTAGTCATTTGCCAAATAAATAGGTACGATCGAAAGCAATTTATTTGCTATGGTAAATAACAAATAAATCTGACTGGAAAGAAAAGTTATTTGTGTTAATTATATAAGCCGTAAATACCCTGAGATTTATAGTTGTGTGTATAGCTCGGATTGTTCTACTCAGTAATGTTAGTTGCGTTGTAACTGTGTTTCTGAATAAATCGGTATACACTTTAATCCGACAATCACATATTATTTAAATACGATGTTGCTGGAAATCGCATATTACATTCATAGTCCTAATAAAATAAATGTGAAGAATACCGCAGATACCAAATGAGAAAATGTCGCCCGTTTTTGGAATTTTTGATGTGTTGTTAAGGTCTCATCTTGTTAAGCAACTTTTGTGGAGGTTCCACCACGAAAAGTCCAACCGTTTGGCCGTTTAATACATGAGGCCGACACACTTTGTGACCTCATAAAGTGGTATTTGGGCAAATTATTCCTGGCGGTCAAACGGTTGCCAGGTTGAAATTGAAATACCGCAGATTATTTCCTACAAATCCGACCCCATTGAAAAATCTTTCTCCAAACTGGTCGAACAATATCTCAAAGAATGCGTAAAATATAACAAAAATGGTTGTATACGTGTGGGTTTTCGGAAAAACTTATTCTGGTTGTATGGTATGTCAATAAACTGTTCAAATATCCGTCATTTAAGTGTCTTTCCATGCCAATTTCTACTTAAGGCACTCGTCAGAGTCGCTAAGCGCATCTAAGATTCTCTATAAATGCATGTCTCAACTTTTCTCCGACTTCCCTATGTTCATCTGGAGGGGAGGAGCAAAAGTGTTTGCACCACCCTGTACATACGTATGGACACTTCCATTTTCCCTGATCCGAGTTGCGAGGGTACCTTGTGGGTCTGCGGGTATTTACCTGAATTTGCTAATCTAAGGAATTCGCTTGAGCAGCATACAGAGTGACTAATATGTATTGTCGCCATCATATCTCAGGATCTACAATAGCTACAACAAAGTGGTATAGCTCGTTGGAAAGATCAACTCAAATGGGATCTCAGACACCAAATTTCGCATTAGTCTAAAATCACATTCGCGCGCAGCGCGCTAGCGAATATAAAAATTCACGTTTTGACATTTTCCTGACGGTTCCTGATGCTTTTCATCTTAAGAGGTAGGGAAAACTTCAAAATCTTGAAAAACCAAATCCAGCACCACATTTTTAAGCCACGGTTCGACAATCTCTGAGCATATTGGGTTTTCCTCAAAATTTCATTTCCCAACGGAATTCATCCGTTTACAAGGAAAGTCAGATTTTGAGGTAAAACCAACATGCTCAGAAATTGTCAACCCATGGCTTCAAATTCTCATAAAAGATTTGGAAATGTGGTGGTGAAGTTGGTTTGCCAAGATTATGAGGTTTTCACGGCTTTCCAGGCCGAAAAGCTTGAGAAAATGCCTGGAAAAAGTCAAAAACGTGATTTTTTTTTATTTTCACTCGCGCACTGCGCGCGATCGCGCTATCAGACTACTCGGTTGTATCCATTGTAGATCCTGAGATCTGAGATATGATGGCGACAATAAATATTAGTCACCCTGTAGAAAAATTCAAGGCAAGAAGAAATTCCTTTGAGTCTGGAGTCTGGAGTGCCTAGCCAGTCTCGCGTCCTTCGCTTTCACCATGTGCGTCGTGCGTTATCGTTCAGTTTCCAGTTGAACGTGAGCCTTTGATCAGAGAAGGACTCGGCATTTTTGTAGTCTACAAATTAAGAATTTTTAATCAGTGATACAATTTCCTGGACAGTTTTTTCCTATTAAAAGTGACGATCAGTGAAAAAGATTCTAAAAAGGAATATTATTCTGACTTCTAAAATTATAGTTTTATAGTAAAATGATGACACCCGGACCCAAGTGACTATTTTGAGTCCTATAATGGGTGGAGGGATGAGAATGAACAATCCTGTTCCTGATACTCGGGGATTGAGTATCAGCAGAAACACAAGAAAAAGACCCGAGAAGAGAGAAACTAGCCGTGATAGACGTTTGACGAATTTTTTCAAGAATTCTCACAGCAGGATGTTCACCATAATGGACAACAAGGTAAAACTAATCATTAAATTAAAAATTTTAGTTCTACTGTTGTGGTAGTATTAATTTCATTTCATTTTCTGAAGGACTCTGACATTGTACGTGGAGTGCCGGGCCAATTTGATGATGCCCCGGAACCGCGCAAACGTCCTAAGGCAGTAAAAAGCAACATAATGACATTTTCTGAGCAACCCAGTTACATCTCAAGTAAAACTTCTCAAGAAATTCTTACAACTTTATTAGTGCCCAGGAGTCCACTAGTTTCATTGTCGTTCCTTTTCCCTCTTGCATCCTCCTCTGAAGCCTCTGATACCGATAGCCTTTCTCAGACTAGTTCGTCGTCGTCTTCTGATAGTTTGGACGCCATCGATGCCAGCTCAGGTCGTGTGGTTACCGCTGCAGTACGTACTTTTTAAATATCTTCATCACGTCTTATTGGGTTCCGGCCGGGTATTGTCGTAAGTTTTAGCTTTCCGTGTTTCAAATTTCTATCACTCGGTTTTATAACATTATTCTGTGGAGGAATATGTAGGTCTCTGTGCCCATTCTATATTTCATTTATTATTCAAAATTTAATCGTCGACCAATGATTAAGTTTTCATCCCCATATCAAATTACGATTTTCCAGGACTCCACCTCACCTGGGGAGATAAGGGGCCAAAGGTTTATGAACCACCCAGTACATTAGGACTTTGTTGGGGTTTTAGTAGAGTATCCCGCACAAATATTGGCAGAGCAGGCTTGCTTTCTAGCTGTTTGCAGATGTATGCTGCTTCAACCTGAAGATCTTTTTCCGATTTGAATTCTACATTTGAGATTAATGACTTGTCAGAATTTGGGTTCATTCAGACAAATTCAGCGCGTTTTATTTAAATCAGTATGGTATTTCAGCGGTAGAAAGTCGAAAGTAGACAGGGTAAAAATGACATGGTAGCATTGGTAGCTCTGAGAACAGTCAGTCTCGTTTCATTGAAGAAATACTTATTAGAATAAAATTATTTTAACGAATTATTTTCCATTTTAGCGGGGACTACCAGTGCCCATTCCGCGTGCTTGGCCTGTGGTTTCCGGACAATTTGACGACTGTGAAACGGATGACAAAACTATCGCCAATGAGAGCAAAGTACATACTGAAAACGAATCGCCGGTCCCATTACCGGAATACCCTTATTACCTTGTTGTGAGGAAAGTATATAGCAAATATGTTCAAACCACTCCATTAATACCTTATCAAAATATTACGTCCCTACATAATACAAGTGGTGAGCAAATTGAACTCATACAATTCTGTCAACTTGAAGTTGAAATTAAAATTTTGTAAATTTGTATAATCTCAGAGGAGAATCTATTCTTCACTTGCAATCGACTCTGTTCTTCGAGCTACACCAAGGGATTTTTCTGGTGTGTGCGGAATCCATTGGAAGGAATTAAGGGTTGCAGGGTTGATCTTCCGGATACCCTTGCCAATAAAGATCGTAGTGATGGCCTAAAAAATTGGAGATTAAATAGTCCAAATGTGAACACAAACAGAAACAATTTCGCAGCAGCAATGTACGATGTCCCCATCACGGCCGCCAAGCCAATGTCAAATCGTCTGGTTTGCAAAATACATTTAATTATACTGCAGTCCGAAATAATGGTTTTGATTATCCCTGACTAGTATTTTGCATCTAATTCCAGATATTCTTTGGTGATGACGTCGGCAAAGTTGGTGTGGCCTGGTACTACTTTTTTGACGAATTGGATAAATACGCTTACAAAATAGAACAATGCAGAATAGAAATGTCTAAGTACTTAAGGACGGGTCTGTTCGACGTCGTATGGACTGACAAATCGTGGATAAAAAATCATAATTCCCGAGTAACTGCCGTCGATGTGTGTCCAAGGGACGGTCGAACGGTTGTATCAGGTATGAGATCTATACTGAATTAAATCCTGTGTTTGGCATAATTGGACCTTATTTGATCGTCCAGGTTCATCCAATGGCTCTGTGTTTACATGGAATGCTGATGTATTTCAAATTAAGAATCGATTTCCTAAAATTGCTGGCGAAAACGGAGAAATTACATCAGTTTGTTTCTCGCCGCATTCATTGGATTGTTTCGTCTCGGCGAGTAAAGATGGTACCTTTCTACTTTGGGATATCCGAGAAGTGAAGCCATTTCGAGGTAATTTTGCAAATTCAGTGTCTTCAAAAAATATTTTAGAACATATAATAATTTGGATGATTTCCCAACTAGTTGCTCACTTTATGAGAAATAAGTACTTGACTTCTTTGGAATGGAACCCCAGGTATACTAATTCAATTCTCGGAGGAACGTCTAGTGGTGAAATATTGACATTTGACGTTAGGCGACCCGGTGCTTGGGAGTACCTGGGTACTCCGTTTGACGGCGAGGTTAATAATATTGTCAGCCATCCAACGAGGTAGATCGGAATATTTTTAAATGTTACTACTGTTACTATGTTTTATTTGTTATAAATTCTTTAATTTTTGACAGTTCTCATTTCGCCGCGTCATGTTTGTCTGAGATAAAGCATTTTCACGGCTTGACAGCGTCGACTTGCAGTACTATACACACTGGCGGAATGCGAAAGATAGTGTCTGGAATTACATTTTACAAAGACTACGTCCTCTCCGTGGATAAAAATTCCTTTTTGACTGCGATTAAATTATAATATATCAAAAGTTAGTCCTGTAAAGCATAGTATAGCGACGAATCTAGTTTAATGTGATAGTATAAAATAATGACAATGTAAAAGTATTTTTTGCATTGTATAGGTATATGCTTGTAAATTATAAATTGTGAAAATCATGTATGATAACTTCACGGGGAAGTGGACCAATTTTAATTATGTATTTTGTAGTAG
Organism: Protaphorura glebata; assembly: GCA_034694305.1. Classification (NCBI taxonomy): domain Eukaryota; kingdom Metazoa; phylum Arthropoda; class Collembola; order Poduromorpha; family Onychiuridae; genus Protaphorura; species Protaphorura glebata. The sequence continues at coordinate 14,950 of JAQFYE010000169.1, read as the reverse complement.
AATGTTAGTCTTTATTCAATCAAGATCAAGCATAAACGTAATCTCATGAAGTGTGTGGTTTAGTGAAGAGCAGTATTAGATATTTTTATATAAAAAATTATATTGAGACAAACAGTAATATTATGTTAACTAATTTGGCCTCAGGAATTACCAGTTTGTCGTTTGTCCAGGATGTCAAATGTGAACTCGTAAATCCGTTATGCAGGTTGTATGAAAATGTCACATGTAGATTTGGAATTCGTGTATTGGCTTTTCTATTTTAATCAGACAATTGAATTTTTGGGACTAGTATTTTAAGTTTTTGTTACTAAAATTGTTTTAAGCTGACTTACAATATTTTTTGGGAAATAACGCTTAGGCTTAAGCATTGCTTCGAATTTGAATGCTCAAGTTTATTTATTACTTGCTGCGCTGTACATGTACTGGCATTTGCCGTGCATAGCAGCTATCACACGACTTCCTAATGAAATACGATAAGATAGATAGGAATTAAATCCCTACTACTAACTATAATTTGTATAAGTAATGTAGCTTAATCCGTAAGCCTAATAAGAATAAAATGACTTGAAATACATCCCGTTTACTCCACATTATCACTTCACAGTATACACATGAAATAGCCAATACTATTTCAAAAGTTTGTCCTGTTTCATTTGAAACTCGCCTTCCGTGGTTTGATTTTAACAATAATCTAAATCATTCAGAAATAAATAAATACGGCAATTCCAGTTTTATTCGAGTGTGTTAATTTTCCGAAGGAACTAGAAATGGCAGTTACATTAGCCAAAAATACATTGAGGAAGGAACTAAAAAAACGATTGGGATCAATGTCATCGGATGAGAGGGCCACCCAGTCCAGAATTGTAACTGAAAAGGTAATTTTAGAGGACATGATAAGTTTAAATTGCTGACAATATGAAAGAAACTTACGGAAGTCTTAGTGCGAAGTGTTACTGGGTGGTTCATAATCGATACACACTCCACATCCGAACCTAGGTCAGTCAGAACAAAAAAGTGACGCACCTATGTATGCATTTGTGAGGGATTTTTTTCCACACTCCAAGGATAGGGATAGGGTGGTTGCAAAGAAGTCAAAATTCAATCACGGAAGAGATTGGAAAGTTCATTCTCTGTTGAGTTAAAAATTCGTAGGCACCCCGAATTTGGACGTTACTGTAAGACTGACACGACCTTCGAAAATGCACATCTTACTTTTATGTATCATACTGACATGCTACCGACCCGACCCAGAATATAACGTAGTGATCTCGGTTGATTTAGACGGTTTTTTGGTGACCTTACAGGAAGTTTAGATTCCAGCCAGCAGGTTCGCACAAATTTTCAGCCAAATCCGACAATGGTGAAAAATTTGCGGAATATTTTCTTTAGGAGATCGGTTCGAAGTCAATGTGGATATGTGGATTTCGAAAAAAAATCATTCGTTGACACATTGTTTACCGAACATTTATTTATTATTTCAGGTATTGACAAGTAAAATGTATGAAAGAAGTCAAAGAATATGCTTGTACCTGAGCATGGAAGAAGAAGTTTCGACTAAAGAATTATTGGCTCACATTTTTGACACTGGGAAACAGTGTTTTGTGCCAAGGTAGGTTTTTTTGAAGAGTTGACAATTGGCAGTATTACACCATTGCGAATGATGACCATGAAAACGTGCGTTGGTGTCTAGAAATAATAAAAAAGGATGAAAAACCTGATTCCCCGATGAAATTTTTGTTTACGACGACTTCATCACAATTATTACAATTTATTACAGGTATACAAAAGATGGGATGGACATGCTTCGTTTGCATTCAATGGATGACTATCTTCAACTACCCCTCACGAATTGGAATATTCGTCAACCTGAGGGAAACAGTGGTCGAGAAGAGGCTTTAGAATCAGGTTAATTTAATTATGAACTTTCACAAATTAAGTACAAAACGTAAATAAAAAAAATAAAAACGATAAAGAAGTTTTGATTTGATCGCAATCGCAATCGTTGAGATGATTGGGTTTGGGTTGGTTTTATCTGATTATTTTGCCAATGAAGTGAAAGAAGCTTTTCCATTCCATTATTTCCATTCCACATCAACATTATTTTTGCCAATTAAACTCAACTGTTTTGTTTTTCTTTTGTATCCGGATTTTCTTAATTATGAGTCTTATATCTAAATTACAGGTGGACTTGATTTAATCATTGTTCCAGGACTTGCATTTACAAAAGAAGGTCATCGACTTGGTCGAGGGAAAGGATATTATGATGTGTATTTAGAAAAATGTAAAAAAGTTGAGAGACCACTTATTTCTATTGCCTTAGCTTATAAGGAGCAGATGGTCGATTTCATTCCTGTCACTGAGAATGACGCCCGCATTAATTTTGTTTTCTACCCATCTTAATAGTTTTATTTGCGAAAAAATTGTCAAAATGAACGTTTACGATTTGATGTTTGGAAACCTGAAAGTTTTGATTGTCGAAGCTGTCAACGTTGTGGACATGTATTTGACAATTTTTATTAATATATTTTCTTGTATAATTGTGAAATCGAGTTTTGTAAAATAAAACCGAAGCTCAAGAGGTAAAGCTGAACAGTAGCTTCCCACAGTTTGAATCTTGAATTGAAGAAATAAACTCCAATTTTTGAATAAATAGTATGCAATAATTTTTTCACATTCGCCGTAAAAACGTATAGAAGGTCCAACATCCGCATATTTCTTACTCTAGAATGGTTCGTCTTATTTCATTTGGTGGCCTAGGGACGTTTTCCCCTTGTAGTAGCTTCAGTGCAAGAAAACCACTATCAATTGTCTGCTCGAGGGATTGGATCCTTACCATAGCTTAATTATAAAAGGTTTGATTATAAGTGGTACCACATGAATCACAAGAATATTTATTAATTCAATTTTAACGTTTGAAAAGTACGGAGCGGCCGGAATTGATCTTGAATAGAAGAATGTTAAGTTGCGTACATCATTGGCAAGTTCAAGCCGACAGAAACAGTGTTCGGATGTGAACGTGAAGTGCAGTTCAAAATATTTCGCGAGGTTTTGTAAATTGAACAGAGAAGAATGAAGTTGGTGAATGGCCAAAAATCCCTTCGGTGTTTTTCAAAGTTATGCAAGGTTTCCCGTTCAGCCTGAGAAACCATGACACTCGGTTTTTGAGTTTGACAGTGCTGTTAGTGGGTGCCAGATTGGTTCAACTTTTTAAAAAAACAGTCAGACATTTTTCAAACCTTTGCCATATGTCCGTGTGTAAGTAAATTTGATTTTTGCCCTTGTGTAGGTCACAATGTTATTGGCTCATTGAAGTGCACTAGTACCAGTGGCATGGCATTCAGCCCAGCTATAAATTCAGTCGTGAAAGTTTTATATACTTGACATTGTACCATTATTCCTTTGTATTTGTATCGCGCGTACTATTCTTCTCCGCACTAACCAAACGATATTCGACTTGGCCACCGATTTCGGAAAGGTGTTTTGGCACTGAAAGAAGTAATGATGTGTGAAACACAGTACAAACACAAATACGATGACATGACGGGAGAAGATTATCATTCCTTGTTACAGTTAACTCTCATTATAACGAATCCACGCAATTTCGTTCGATATAAGGAATTGTCGATCAGTGGTAGTGATTTTAATGCCAGAGACTTGCTTTGGGACCTAAAGCATCTGTAGAAAAACAGCTTACGTATATTTATTTGAATATTGCGATTTTGAGAATAGAGTTGAATCATTTTTAACAAATTCAAGGATGTCAGTAACCAAATTAATGTATTTGAATATCAAGGCATTTGTGCGCTTTTTATTATCGCTATTATGATTGAATCGAGATAAAGATTCTATAGGATGCTACACAATCTTGAATTGAAGTCAACCGAAAACATAATAAGATCATCTTCATTCCATTATTTTTATACATAGTTATCCGTTCAGGTCAACTACCTGAGACATCCGGTCCATCTGTATTACCCTGCCTGGTTAAAATTATTTATGAATCATTAAAATCCATCCGGTCTCCGGTGTTTAGACAATAAAAACAAAACGGTCATGCACTTGCACTAATGGCATTCAAAGATCGTATAATGCTTTCTTTTAGATAAGAGAAGATTGATAGCAAATTGTTCATTTCAGAGAGAGTCATAAATTATATGAATTATTCGCTATAATACAACGTGTTCACAGAACGAAAACATTACAAAGACGATGCACCGCAGAGAGTTACAAGACTAAATTAAACACTAAATGTATTTTTCAAAACTTTGTCTATACGAAACAATGAATTCCACCGGAAAACAAATAAGATTTTGATCATATGCAGAGTACTCGGCCTTATATGAGATTCGGCTAAATATTTGCACAGACCTGGAAGTCTTGTTTGTGAAATGCATTTACACATAAGTTGGTAAGGTCATGCCAATGACATCTGATAAAGCACAAGAATCCATACGCTGAACTTGAGTGATAAGGCATCACCTAGCAAGGACAACCTGCTTCTGTTATAGTATAAACGCACACTACATTAACAGCACTTAAAAGGATTCTTACCGGAGACTTTTATCTGAATTGTCACATAATGTGACATGTTCGTTAAATAGCAGACACGGTATAAGGGTATTAGCCGCCCTGATAAACTGTTGTACGTGGTCAGTTTTAAATTGAATGCATGCGATTAAAATTAAAATTACATATATAAAATGTTCATTTGCATCATTGTATTACATCAATTTTGGCTGACCTGTAGTTTGGATTTCACCGCCAAATCCTACGATAGCCCTTACCATGTTCTTTACAGTAATATATGTAACTAATTAAAATTAGGCAGAGCGAACAAATATTGTAACATAGCTACCTTGTAACACAAATAAATTCTACAGTAAGCTAGTTTGTACAACGGGCAATATTAAATTGACTCATAAAAGTGTCAAAAACCTCATTCTGCAAATTGTAATCATAAAGAGGAGAACAAGAAAAGTTGGAAGATGTGTAGAGGACAAAGAAGACGCGGAATAACGCAGGAAATGTTCTAAAAAGTTACATAAGGAGTGAGAAAATTAAATAATATAATGACCAAGTCAAATCTAAAAATACTGTTTCAATAACTTCTTTGTTTCCTAGACCTAGGTTCTGTTCTGATACAATCTGCCGTTCCGTTGAAATAGAAGACCCGTTGTTGTTACCCATTATATATTCGCTGAGGGTTTAGATAAAGACAGCTCTTAAAATTTTTTAACCCGCGATTCGATTATTATGAGGATATGAGTAAGTACAAGCACAAGTACATTTTTCACATTGTGTATGAGTCAAGGTTTTATTTTCTGACAAGGGACAATATTCGGATGTTAATATCGGTCCGCCCTCTTGAAAACAGATATTATGAATATTTCAATGCCATATTTTTTCATACCCTTGGATTATGTTGAACGTGCTACGCGATGACACCGGCTTTGTTCATTACCACCTTAGTTAAAATGTAAGTACTCTCGGATTATTTCAAGTATGCTACACGGCATTATTCATTCCGAACCATACTTATAATAATCCGAGATTAAATTTGGTAAAACATGGTTGTTTCGAAAATTTGCGGCAACGAAGTCAAAATCTGAAATTAAAATCTTCATATTCGTGACCAGGACCTCTGAGATTCCCAGGGAAGGTTTTCTTGAGGTATGTAAATATGTTGCTCCCAATTAGTATCCCTTGTGAGTAAGTTCAAATCTTTGTACCTATTCATTTTACGAGAGAACGTCTTGAAGTAATGAATGTTGAGCTGGTGAGAGATTTGCGTGGACTCCGTTGGCTTTCATACGTCTGAGAGCGATGATTGTATTCACGGCCTTCATCCATCTTTTTTTAACAACATAACGTTTCAATTTCTTTGTCCCGATTTTTACGTCCCGATTATTTCTCAACCAGTCATGATTTAAAGAATCACTCGACAAGCCTCGGACTCTACACAATTAATTACAAATCACAAATTCATCAAATTGTTACATCTGCATTTGTAATTATATTTATATGAAGTAATATGAGCTTAAACCAGGGGAGGTAGTAGTCCCGTACAATAAATCATGCATGTGTCGGTGAAATGCTCACTTGGAATGATAACATTCAATTGGAGAAGATTTAATTTCCAAATTTTGGACGCGCAATGATTACTCGAATAATAATCACGAATTCCGTGTGCAAGAAGAATGGCACTTTATCTACACTGAATTTGAATTTAACTGTAAAAAGAATTTTAGGGCATCTGAATTAGTAAATTGAAATCCTAATTTTATGTGCATTGAATCCCCTTTCCGACAATTTTGGAGTTAACAAATAGAATTACATAAGATAGCGTACTTGACCGGGAGGTCAGAAAAGCTCTGGGGGGTATGTACTCAACAACGACTGTGTACACAGAAATGCTGTTTCCACGTTAGAAATCTTACTAATCGCTACATATTGGACTATAATACTTTAAATAACCACAGGGCTTTCAGAACCGGCTGGATTTGTCACTTCCATATTTCCATTTGATCATCATTTGAACAATTCATGTGAATCGCTGCTCATTGCTTATTTTTAATAATTAATCCAACGCGGAAATTTCGAATGATTAGTCATAATGTTGTATAGCTACATATTCATATTAATGATCCAAATGCAATCGACCATCGTGTTGTTAATATGTAATGTGAACTACCCAGTCACTTGGTTGACACAATAATTTGGATTTCATTCATTTAAGAATCGTAGAATTAGTTTAATTTGAATATATTTTCCACAATTTTTAATCCTGATTTGATCAACCCCTGGGCCTTCGCTTAAAAACTGAGAAAATCAGCATTCACGAAATAATGTGCTTTCCCTACGAGTTTGATGTTTCTTTGTCAGACTGAACTTCTTTTTTCCTTTCACTTTCTTCTCAAGAAAGTCAACTTCTTAGTGTTTATTAATGCATTTGTTTCAGACAGTCAGTCTCGGTTTTCTGTCTGAAGGAAGTTAAACCAGTCGTACCTAATCCCTTCACCAGTCCTTTCATTTTTTTAAAATAATAAAATATTTAGTGCTCATTAGCATTTAGTTCACTCATTTGAAAGGGAAGGACAAGGTGTTTACCGTAACAGTAGAATATGTGCGACTGGTTTAGAATTTCACAATTACACCAACACAAGGGAGGGTTTGTGAGAGGATACTCAGACTTTTATTACATTGGCATTGAGTCTTAAAGCGAAACTGGTGTATTGTGAATGATAAAATCGAAAATTATATGCGAAAGCAATCAAGTTCTATCTAATGGGTTTTGTCAATACTTTATATGGTGGGATATGGACTGACTGAACACTCTGTTCGTGAATTGACTAAGTTTGACAAATGTCTACAACATAGTATATGTCACCCTTTCGTTACGTCGGAGAGTCTATCCATTACACAGGATCGACTCGATCTTCTCCCAATTCTAGGCTACCCGTAGAAGGGAGCTCTTCACATACACCTATTTCCATGAAAAATGCCAGTTATTGAAAATGTGGTGGTTATCGGTTCTAGCATTCCCCTCGTAGTTCCTCTTAAAACTGTACTCAAAACGAGGTTTCCTTGTGAGAGTTGTAATTCTTGTAATGTAATCTTTAGGTTTAAACTGTTTTGACTGTTTTCGTTTGAACGTAACCCTGACATGAAGACTGAGGACCCACACATCCAGACCCAAGTACAAGATGATCATAATAATATGTATGTTAAGAGTACTTGTTCAAGATCACTCATAAGTCATCAAGAGGTAGTTCAGTCAGTCAGTCAATTGGTAAAGTTGTTATTCCACATGCCAAATGCTAGAATGCAAAAACCCAACTGCGAAAACTCCACTTCCATGCAAACACATCATAGATTATACACCAAACACGAACATTATGTCCTGGTTCATATTCTTCCACACAAACACATCCACACAAATTTTAAATTTTAAACTCTTCCTTCGTAATTTTAACTCGTGTCTCAGGCATTGTACAGAATTTGACCTTTTTGACTTAAATCATGGCTTCTCGAACAAATTTTGTCGTAGCAGAGATTTTGGGCTCAAGTGCTCATATAATATGATACTGCGTACACTTATATCTTTCTAGCGATCGACTCACATGAAGTGTTTCTCGATGTTTATGAGACAAAATAATATTTTCATTTGTGCAAATTTTCAGCAAAATCGGAGAAGACTTTCTGGCTTTAAGAGTGGAGCGAAGTCCATAACTGCAAGCCAATATTATCGGTGTCTATTTGTTTGAATCCAAATTTCTTATTTTCCCAAGTCTCACAAGCATTATATTTTGTTAGCTGAAATTTCTATTTTCTAGTATAATTAAGTGGTGAAATTTATAGCCTTAATCAAACCGTGAAAATTAGAATTATCAATTCGATTGTTTTGAAATACATTACATATTGCCTCTGTAAAATACATACTGCCTACAACATATGTACTTTTTGCTACACAGTATTCGCATTCCCAGGCAGCCGGCAGATGTAAGATTTTCGCATTTTTGTTTGGCCATAATCCATTCATTCGTAAACGTCAAATCGCATACCACGACATACCGCTTATGAATTTTTGCAGAACGCATGCAGACAGACAACTGTAGGGGTTGACTCAAAATAATTTTTTCTGAAGGTACGATTTTGTTTTTTGGCAAAGTCCGGACGTAACTAGACGAAAGATCCAGCCAGGAGTCCAGGATTTCTATTTCTAAGACTTAATAGTTGGAGTTATAGTAAAGTCAAAAATACACAATGTGTTTATTTTCTTTGCATCTGGAATGGAATGTGGAATTTTGCTATAAGGATATGACGCAATGTAAACTAAGTGCAAAAATGATACAAATACATCCGGCCATATACAAGTTATGCTCCATGATGATCATCATAAAGATTAAAACAAAAAGTTGGTTCTTTCGGTTGGTGAACTCAAACGAACCGCAAGGGCATGAGTCACGAGGCGAAATGTTTCTCGATTTTTTTTAAAAATTAACAATACCAAGGTTAAGTTCATTTGGATGTCATGTCATAATTAATGGATGTTTCGAAGGAATGTCGAATTAGTATTTTCCATGCAAACATGAGAGTACTAACGTAAAAATAGGTACTTCCGTATACTATTTACGTAACTTCTTTGATTTATTACAGAAAACAAAGTCTCACTCACAAATAATATAATTGTATTGTATTTTAAGAAATACACAAAGCAGGTAAAAGTCACAAGGTACGTCGAACACTTAATTCACTTTTTTGTTGAGACAAGGAACATTTTTCTTAACGCCTCTGTTATGTCTATATTTTTAACTTAGAAATTCATTAATTGCAATTAGTTTCTTACACTAATAAATTTCTACTCAATAATATATGTTTTCTTGTTGGTGTAAAAACCGATTAATACTTGTACGAGGGTCTTGAGGGTAGAATAAATGTAATGTGTCGTTTTCTTAATAAAGTAATCACCGGATACTTCCACTTCCATTCATCCTGTACTACAATTTGTATATGCTAAAACAACTTGACTGTCTCACAGGATGGACACAACAATTCCTCACATTTCCCCATGCACAGATGTACGAACGAAAAATTCGTCGACAAACTAATTAACATAAAAATTTAGGCTTTCTTGTAGTAAATTAAAATTACGTATCGTACAATCGTACAATTACCTACATTTTACACATACATTTGTGAACAATTGGTCTCCTTGTGTACATATTTTTATACATAAAAATTCTATGTCTTTTCTCTCATCGTCATTTCATTTTCATGGGTCGACAAAAATTTTTATTCAATGCTCATTCTTGTTTAAAATTACATGATTTTAGCATTAATACTTCTTTCGCGGATTCCTGGCCATTTATGGCCCAATAGAGTTGTCTGTCATATTGTGTTTCAACTGTTTAATTTTCGTCCACTTTTTGACGTTTAAACATTCTCAAATCCTTTCTGAAAATTTTCTATCTGATTCTTACTGCGCATTCACGGGGACTTCACTCCAAGAACATTTTCTGAGATTATCTACCCCTACACATTGTGTTTTCATGAGTTGTAAATCCTCATGCAGTTGATAGGAGAATCGTCGAATTTGTCCGACAATATTGACCCCACAATCCAGGGAGTTTGCCTGTTGGACCCCTGAATTTTTAATATTGACCCGACGTGTAATATAGTCCAGCTCATTATTTTGGAGGGTTGTTGGAGGATTCTTGGGTTCATTGGTGTTGTTGTACAAATGTGAGATAACCCCACGTGGACTGTCAAAAATGTAAGGTTTGTCAGTCCATCGAGATACAAATGTTTTGAGATGATCCTTCGTCAAGTCCAGACTAGCTCTTTTCTCAGTATTATTTAGACCAATAGGGGGAATTGGAGGAAGTGATGAATTTTTTAGGGCTGGTGAGGCTGCCGCTGAGGATGGAGATGACAGGATACTGAAAGAGGAGGAGGAGCTCGCGGAGAGGTCACCGGTTGACCCCGTACTGGAACATGACATAATCCCTGATTCAGGTCTCACGGACGTCGCCGTCGCAATGTCAATCCTAAGCTCAACTTCAATCGGTCTACGTTCACTGCTAGTTGAACATTTTTTAGAGGAAGAACAAGAAGAAGAAGAAGCATCAGAAGATTTTTTAGTCGGCAGTTTTTTAGGTAAAAGCCATCGATGTTTCAGGCACTCAGTTGCCAACAGTCTTTTTCTAGAAAGAAAAATCAAAAACACAAAAATACATGTAAAAATGCAATGTTATCAAGGATTTTAAAGGGCACAAGGTAAAAGTTTATTATTTTCTACAATCACGACTCACTAGTGTCTACGGATTAATTAGACATGTAACACAGGCTTAATTAGTACATCAACATTTGCGTTTGTGTACAGGGTGGTTCATATCCATTTATCCAGCTCCACCCACGAGAAATATGAAAAAATGCTGTAGACCGTAGTAGTTTCACCGTAGTAGAGAAATGGGGGAAACAAATACAGTATAAAATTTAGTGTGAAATCAGCTGGTGGTATTTTCCAAATCCTGCCGATATTGGACGGGTAATACGGTCTAGCTCACTTGATTCTCAATAAAATGTTTTATGTAGTGTATACCTTAATTTTTCCTGGTTCGATTGTTCGAAATTTGAACCACCCTGTATTACTATGCGTAATTCGTAATTCATTGCCGAAGTCTCTTTTGGCAATTAGGAAGAAAATTGTAAACAAAGACAATGCAGAAAATGAATGTACAGACATGTATGAAAACTATGAATATTGTTTGCCCCCGTCTGTGTAATTATTACGGTATCTTTCTCACTTGCGTGTTAACTAATAAAATGTTGCACGTGTGGTGGTGTCTGTGTTTCAAACCATATTCCATCAGAAATGCAGTAAATAGTTGTTTTCCATAACATTGTAGTACTAATATACCGGTCGTGGTCGGGTTAGAATCTTAATTACCACCTTCGTTTTATTTCCTACCCGAAAACCAAGGCTAGTTTTTAATATTTGTGAAAATCGTGCAGAAATCTAATCCCACTCGTCAGTACGTACAATACGGTAATGTTTGTACGGTTTTGGGCGTTGGCAGAATTCTTTATTTCTTTTGCGAATTATGCTGTGCTTTGTGCCTATCGCAATTATTATTTTGGTCATTAGGAATTTTCGGCCTTAAGTTCTATTACCAAACTATGCATGACTACTGGATTTGATTAGTACCTACATAATATGTTACATGCTTTCTGAAATTATGGCATGGTGCCAGGAATTTCGAAGTAAAATGAAATTAACTCTAGATAGATACACAGGCAGATCATACCTTAATTTTTAGTGCAAAATAACTAGCAGTGCAATGCGCATCAGATTTCTGATACTAATGGCTCGCTGGAGTCCAGTATGATGACACTTTTTTCGCAACCTTAGGATTCTTTGTGTTAGGGAAATAGAAGTTATGAACTTCCTTGTTTTTCATGAATTCCTGGATACAGGGATTTTTTAAAATCTGAGAGACTTTGTTTAATTCCCAGCACTAACCAGTAACGTTTTATCTGAATCTTGTCGGAAGTAGATCATTGGCGCCAAGCTCTTAGAATATATTTAAAAGCCAATTTAAACGACGACGTATTCATTCGGTTCATGAAGGAAAGTTTTTTAGATTTTTGTCGCATCTGTTCAGTTTAGCAACTCGCTTACAATCCTAACCTGACTCTCTGAAATCCGAATTAAGAGCTACTCCGGTTAGTTAGACATAGGCTTAGACCAGACGCCGTCGGGCGGTCGTGCCTCTCTAAAATGTAACACTGTTCTCATTTTTATTAGGCACCAATCCATGCTACATTTATTTCTGACCTAACCTCTCTCTTCTAGCCAAATCTATTAAACATTTCAGCCCAAGCTTTTAGACCACGAACCCAGTAAATGTCACCAGATTTATTTGCAGATTAGTCGAGCACTGCATGAGCAACTCTGAGTGAGAGACTTGCTTTATTCGACAGTATCCTGTCTAATCTCTTCGTCGCTTTTTCCTCAAAATGAGTTTCGAGGTTTCTGTTAGATACACGTACCGAATGTCCACCAAGCCTCAGACAATTTATTTTTATCTCATCATTTGCTAGTTTTACTACAACTAGAACTAGAGGCGACTAAGATTAGCGGACACGATATTTCGTGATGGATTATTTAACGGTACGGTATACTCAAAGGTCACACCTCCGGCCGAAGCAATTACATATGAACTTTTCGCACCAGGTGTCAAGTTTGCGATTACGATAAGAGTATGAATAATTAGCGAAGAGAAAGAGAGAGAGAAAAAAAAACGAGAAGTTTTTAATTACTTTTTATCTTTTTTGAGTAGCTTGTTGATGAAGTCTCGGGCATCTTCTGAGATATCATCAAATGAATCATCATCGAAGTCATATTTTGCGATTGTGACATTGGCCATAGTTTCGACGTCTGTTTCACCCATGAACGGTGATAGGCCGGAAAGGAGTACATAAGTGATAACGCCCACGGACCACATATCCGTTGCATAAGAGATTGGGTCAAAGTTCACAACCTCGGGGGCTACAAATAATATAAATTTATATATAATATATATAATATAAGGGATATAACCAGATATACCTTACATATCTTAGAAATAAAAATAAAATAACGTACCAACGAATTCCGGTGTCCCAAATAATACCTGCGAAAAATTAAAAGTTAAGGAATTAAAAGTTTTGCCACAAATTTGGAAGTACCAACAAGCCATACTGGGTACAATTTTAATGTTTAAACATAAAACAAAATATTTGATGATATTTTTTTTTCCTTCGGTTGAACTGTTTTCCTTATTTGTGTGTGTACAGTTCAGATAACCCGACACAACGTGAACGGCGTGCCGGAAAGTGCAAATCCATAAATTGTATTACATTTGCATTGAATGAAACTGATTCAGTGCAGGTGTACAGGTGTACATGAACTGTACTGTACTTGACGGGAACACTTAAAACAGGATTTGAGGGAAAACTGCATGCTAAACTGCATTAAGGAAAACCAGCTATAGTGCTAACTGCTAATATATTAAATGTATACAAACTTTTAAGCACGACGACGATGATGAAGAATTTAAAGGAGAAGAACAAAGTAAACCAACCTGTAATTTTTTAGATGGATCATAAAAACGTGCCAACCCAAAGTCAATTATTTTGATTCGATTTCCATTTTTGGATAGACACATGACATTCTCTGGTTTCATGTCAAGGTGGAGAACTCCTTTGGAATGTATGTATTCGACGGCCTCACAAATCTGTCGCACGAAAACGGCACATGCCCTCTCCGTCAACACAAACTCTTCCTGAATTACCCGGTCAAAGAGCTCACCACCGCTGACCCTATGAAAAAAAAAGACGAAACATTAAAATCACAGTTAAGGTAAATTAGATGAGCCGTTCAGAAATATATTCAGATGACCCGGAGCGGTCAGGTCATCAGGGTGGCCACACAAGATCAAGGGATCTTGGTCGTAAAAAAATTCCCTGCATTACGGTCCAGCTCAATTTTGGTCAAGATATTGGCTTTTATCTCCTGGTAAAACCTACTAATCCTAAGTCTATGGGTGTATTTTTAACATTCAGGTGATTTTGATTTTGGTAAGAGAAAATTGAGTGATTGAAACAAAATATCCGGAAACTCAGTATCAGAGTGGAACGGTGTGCCAAAAATGGTCTGTAACGTTTTTTTGGGTCGTAAATCGGTGATAACGGGTCACGCAAGCCCAAATCACCATTAACACCGAGAACTTCCGGTTTGAATTTTACACATTTGCTTCCATTCATCTTTGTGCCAAACGCACAATTTGCACTTGGAACATTATTACTTTTTCCGCTCGTGCCTTTCCTGAATTATCACTTAATTTACAACATTTTTTTTTACTCCAAAGTCGAAAGACCGACGTTCATTTCAGTTTCGGATTCTGGAATGTCAGGGTTTAGCACTTATCGTTAGTATAGTTCAAGTATTTCCTACTCGGGAATTGAATAGTGAAGGCTTTTCGCAAATGAAAACACTAGATGCACAAAATTAAAATTGGCAATTCTCCCTGTGCCTGGGTCCCTTTTCTGGCGTGGAACTGTAAAAGCCTACATGCATTAAGGTCCATGCTTATTAGGTAAGGAAGGAAGGTATGCGTCAACCTGCCAAAAATTTAGAATTTTTAACCAGACAAGGTGTGTTTAATACTCAGATTTTACTGGTGCATGGATGGTTGCCTTTCGCCTTATGGCGCGGGCGGACGTGACGCTAACGCTAATGTTCTTGAGATGAACAAAGTACAAGTACAGTAAAGTCTCATAAGGAAAAGTCTTCAAATGATAGGAACTTATTTAGTGATTATTGGGCGAGTGAAGTGAGCGAAGCGAACGGAGCGAAGCTCTTTATGTTCCACTTGATGGCATTCTGCGATGTTCGCAAATCGCAATG